>PJEM01017951.1:0-20243 GCA_004023845.1 Helogale parvula
TGAAGAGAATCGGCCTCCTTCCTGCTGCCTCGGCACAGGGACGCTTCCCAGAACCAGGCCAGCGCAGCAGGCCGTGAAGACGGGAGTTGGAGGAATGGAGTCAGCAAGCCAAGCTCTGCTCAGCGCTTACTGTCCTGCTCTGAGTTGGGCCTGCTTGGGGCCCGGGCTGGGCCGAGGGCTTCTGCCTTAAGCGTGTTAGACTGTGGCTTATCACAGCGTCTCTAGTCCGTAATGATAATAGAGGCAGCTGGGAAGGCGAGTTTAAAATTAAAAAATCCCCAGAAATGTATTTTTGGGAAATGTGCCAGAATCCCAGACTGGCACCCCGGTGTTCTGTGGGATAGTTACTCTCCGGTGTTCACGATCAGCTACTTTGCAGGCCTGGGAACCTCACCAGCAATTGATAAAATAATGATTATGAAAAAATAGAATCTGCTGTCAGAAGAACCAACTTAGAAACTTTAGGGACTGTAAAGATACACTACACTGAATTATAAATGACTCTGCCCTTTAATTAGCTCTGAGGTATTTTCTCTGGTGATGCTGCCGTTCCGAGTTTTGCATGTGTGAAAGGAACCAGACCACCCTCCTCCTGCCTCCTTGTACCGCCGCGGGCAGGCCACCGAAGGCTCTGTCCCCAACCTCTCATGGCAACAGAAGAGAGAAATAAATAGAACCACATTACTTTGATTTGCTGCCAGTGTGTTCTAGACACAACTTTTTTTAAATGTTCATTTTTGAGAGAGAGGGAGAGTGAGTGAGAGTAAGAACGAGTTGGGGAGGGGCAGGGAGCGAGAGAGGCAGGCACAGAATCCGAAGCAGGCTCCGGGCTCTGAGCTGTCAGCACAGAACCTGATTGGGGGCCCGAACTCGTGGACAGCGAGATCATGGCCTGAGCCAAAGTCGGACGCTGAACCCACTGAGCTCCCCAGGCACTCCACTTTAGATGTAACTTCTGATTTACATTAGCTTTTATTTTTGTTTAGCCAGTTGGTGTGAATTGCTAATTTTTTAAAAGTAGAGTTTTCTAATGTTTGTAATTGTGTTTTAAAAGATGCATCCATGGAGCTATTGATAACAGTCACACATACTTGACATTTGTCACGAAGCGTCAGATTAGCAGTGTGTAGCAGTGAGCTCTGCCCCAGCACTGGCGCCGTGGCGAGCCAGGCAGGAGAGATGGCTGTCGGTATGGCGCAGAATCGGTGTGCGAGCACCAGATGCGCCCTGTGTGTGTCCCTTCAGGCAGGCCCGGGCTGACCACAGCCCGCGTCCTTGGTAAGCGCGGTCCCTCAGCCACGTTGTCCTTCCTGTCTCGCAGTTACCATTCCTACGTCATTGGGTTTGTCGTGCCAAATCAGAAGGAACTCACAGAACTCGCCCGGAAGAAGGGGCTGGAGGGGACGTGGGAGGAGCTGTGTAACAGCTGTGAGATGGAGAACGAGGTGCTCAAAGTGCTGTCCGAAGCTGCTGTCTCAGGTGAGCGAGGGTAAGGCGGGCTCTAAGGACTGAGCGGCGGGAGCGCTCGGATGTCGTATCCCAGGGCTCGGGTGACGCTGTTTCCTCCTGTCTCCCTGCCGTTGGATGGAGGCCCATGCTGGTCAGGCCCTCGGCCCGCACGCCCGCAGGACCGCCACGTCCCCGCTCCCGTGGCTGACGTGCGTGGACCGGGAGGCCCTGGTCTCTGCGGCTTCCGTCCTCTGGGCTGGCCCTTGCCCTGCTTAGCTCAGCTGTGTCCACCCTGGACTGTCCACGACTCTCTTCGTGCGTTTTCTACGTGTTACCGCACTAGGAGCTGCTTACGGGGACAGGTGCTGTACCCTGTTTGTGCGTGGCGGGGGTGGGGAGGGGCTGCAGCGAGACTGGACCTCCTGGGTCGTTCTGCCTTTGGCTGCTGAGGAATAACGCTGCTCTGAACGCTCAGATACAGGTTTTGTGTGCGCACGCGCCGTCCCCCTGGGAAGGTCCTCAGGACTGCCGTTGTGAGGCCTGTGTTAACCTTAGGTTGAACCTTTTAAGGAAGTACCAGACTGTTTACCAGAATATTTTTCCCCAAAGATTTCCCAAACTGTTTTCTAAAACGGTGACGTGCTCTTAGCCTTCCCACCAGCACTGGGGTCCTGTTTCCCCGCGGCCTCGCCCCACTTGCTGGTTACTGTTCGTCCCTTGGACTCTGGCCATCGGGGGAGGGGGGAAGGGGAGGAAGTATTGTGTCTTGTGGTTTTGATTTACATTTTCCTGGTGGCTAGTGGTGCTGGGCATCCTTTCTTGTATTCATTAACCATTGTATATCTTCTCTAGAGAACGTCTGTTCAGATCCTTTGCTCACTTTGTTAAATGGAATTGCCTTTTTCTTACTGAGTCGTGCAAGTTCTTTGTATATTCCAGACACAGGCCTTTATCAGATAAGCAGTTTATAAATATTTTTCCCATTCTGTGGGTTGTGTTTTTACTTTTTTTTAATGTTTATTTTATTTTGTGGAAGAGAAAGAGAGGGAGAGAGAAAACAAGAACAAGTGGAAGAGGGGCAGAGAGGAGACAGAATCCCAAGCAGGCTCCGCCCTGTCAGCACAGAGCCCACCAGGGGGCTTGATCCTGTGAACTAGGAGATTGTGATCTGAGTTGAAATCAAGAGTAGGACGCCTAAGGGACTGAGCCACCCAGGCGTCCCTGTGTTTTTACTTTTTTTCATGGTATCCTTTGAAGTACAAGCGTTTTAATTTTGAAAAGACACAATTTGTTTTTCTTTTGTCGCTTGTGCTTTTGGTGCCACATCTGAGGAACCGCCTCATCCGAGTCACTGGTCTGTGTTTCATTCTAAGAGCTTCATACTTGCAGCTCTTACATTTAGGTCCGTGATCCATTTGAGTGTGAGCGGGGGAGGGACAGAGAGGAAGGGAGACACAGAATCCGAAGCAGCTCCAGGCCCTGAGCCGTCAGCACAGAGCCCGACACGGGACTCAAACTGACAGACCACGAGACCATGACCTGAGCCAAAATCGGATACCTAACCGACTGAGCCACCCTGTGCCCCTCCTGTAAGTTAAGTACAGTGATATAAAGTTAGTTTCTTAAATCCCTATTATGACAGAATAGAAAGGAAGAAAATGTAAATAGTTGCTCTAACACACGTACAAACACAATCTGAAGAAGAACTGTTCACCTTACGGTTCTCACTGCCTTCAGTCTCCTGAGTCGAGGAGATCCGCTGTGGGCCTGACGTGCTCTGTGTCGGGTCACAGGGTCCGGTGCCACGCAGGGGGAGGTTGGAAACCTGAACCGTGGTCTCCAGGGCCGGGCTCCTGCCCCTTGAGTCCCGAGGCCCGGGCCTGGCTGCTCTTGCTAACTGTGCTTTTTCCTCTAGCAGAGCTCTCCTGAAATCGCTTTTTTGTTTTTGTTTTTTTAAACTTTTTTGTTAAAGTTTTTTTTTTTTAAGTTTGTTTATTTATTTTGAGAGCACAAACCGAGGAGGGGCAGAGAGAGAGGGAGCGAGAATCCTAAGCAGGCTCTGCGCTAATAGCCTGATGTGTGGGGCTCGAACTCAGAAACTGCGAGATCATGACCGGAGCCGAAATTAAGAGTCAGACACTTAACTGGACTGAGCCACGCTGGCGCCCCAGTGTTGCAGCCCCTGAGGTTCCTCGTCTCGCCGCTTCGGGGAGTGAAGGGTGGGCACAGAGCCAGCAGCAGGCTGACGTTTATTCGGGTGTAAGGTCAGAAAGGAAGACTAGTAGGAAAGCTCTCTTTACAGAGAGGACACTCGGAAGTCAGTGCCCGCAAGAATAGGCGAGGGTCCTTGTCTTATAAGGTTCGGGTCAGCCGTCCCTTCTCAGGCCCCGCCCTCACTGGCTGGAGACCTCCAGGTGCTGCCTTCTCCAGTCCTGATGGGCCCGATTCCATTGTGTGAGGGGTGCTCTGTGGCCATAACATTCCTTGTGGGTCGTATGTTTTATGGTCTTCTAGTTACTTTCAGTCGGGTCTTTAGTCAGATTCCTGAGTGGGAACCTGAGGGGGAGTAGGCGGGGTCTCTTACACCCTGAAGAGGAGCCTTCCATCCGAGGGGGTGTGCTGTGGTCCGGCCCTCCCAGCCTTGTTCCAGAATGTGTGTTTTCTTCCGCACCAGGGACCTCAGGTCCTAACCCTTCCCTCTCTGCCTACTGAATCCTGGCTTTTCCTATCAATCCACTTCTGAAATAGTCTTAATCCTTGAAGAAGAAAACCGTGTTATGTCAGTGTTTCTGTTTACAAATTAAAATGAACGTATCTCTTTTGCTCCCAGGGCACTTACATCTTCAACATATAGTGAACGAGTGTGCGTGGGTTTACCTTTTCACCTCTTTATCCTTGTTAGATTGTGTACCACTTGAGAACAGAAACTATTATTGTATTTAAAAATATATTTTTTAACATTTATTATTGAGAGAGCCTGAGCAGGGGAGGGGCAGAGAGAGAGGGAGACAGACTGAAGCAGGCTCCAGGCTCTGAGCTGTCAGCACAGAGCCCGACGTAGGGCTCGAACTCACAAACGGCAAGATCACGGCCTGAGCTGAAGTCGGACGCTTACCTGACTGAACCATCCAGGCGCCCTGTACTTTTGTATTTTTTAAAGAGTTCTTAGTAAAGCGCTTTACACAGTAAATTTTTTAACGAATACTTGTTGAATGAATGCTGAAAAGTAAGTTCTTTTTACTAAGGAAATGTGTTCGTTCAGAACATCTCCCTTTACCCCTCCCTGTGTCCGTTCCTCCGTTTCCTTCCCCATCCCTCTCTCCCACTCCAGCCCTCTGCTGTTGAGAATCTCCTGGGTTCCAAAAGTCTGTTAGAACACAATAGGGAGCAAACATTCTGTCCTCGTAGCTTATGCTGGTTCGAGGACCAGGTTCTCTTTAAATTTTATTATTTTTTAGTTTCTAAAGTGATTATGCTCCTTATAATAAACTCAAAACAAATAGGTGTGTGACCTTTGCATTTCCTTAATCCCGGATCTTAGCCCCCAGAGGTATCTGGTTTAGAGTTTGGTGTGTATCCCACTTGTCCTGAATATCTAGATGCATAACATTTATCTAGTATTAAAGAAAAAAAAAAGCCGCCTATTTTTAGCCTAACAGCACATTGCAAATGTCTTTATACACCCATGCTATGTAGATCTAACTCATTTTTAATGAATGAATTATATTCCATTTAATGCCTATATATTTTTGACGTGGGGCTTGATCTCATGATTGTAAGTTGTGAGATCATGACCTGAACTGATGTCCGATGGTAACTGACTGAGCCATTTGGGTGCCCTGTATGCCTGTATCTTAACTTACTCTAACTCATTCTACTGGCAGTCAGGTAGAGTTTTAAAATAGCGTTTTGCTGTTACAATTCTCATGCATAAATATTTTATTTTTACTTCTGGACTTTTTGAGGGATGGATTGTTGCAAGAGAGATTTGAGGGATGTTGGTGTTGTGCATTTTGATGGATGCCCAAAGACTGCAGAAGTTACTGTTCGCTAAGAATTATAATTGTACATTTTGCATCCCTTTGCATTTATGTTTTTTTTTCTCCCCCCCCCCCCCCCCCCAGCAAGTCTAGAAAAATTTGAAATTCCAGTAAAAATTCGCTTGAGCCCTGAACCGTGGACCCCCGAAACTGGTCTGGTGACCGATGCCTTCAAGTTGAAACGCAAAGAGCTTAAGACACATTACCAGGCGGACATTGAGCGGATGTATGGAAGAAAGTAGCTCTTCTCTCTCAGCCCGGGTTGCTCCAGGGAGCTCGGATCAAATAGGAAAATACTTGAAGTGCATGTCTCCAGCTGTGAGGCAAACCCCATTCTTCGTATTAAAACCTAAACTGTTACTTCTCATGACGTCGCCATTTTTACTGACAGGATTAGTAAAACATTAAGACAGCAAACTGGTGTCTGTCTCTTCTTTCTTCCCTCTTTCCAACTTACCTTCCCACCTAGGACTGCACTTGTCAGCATGAGGACTTTCTGAATCATTTTGGGGAACGGTGATTTTAAGACCTCAAGTTTTTAAACATGATTTATATGTTCTGTATAATGTTGAGTTTGTAACTTTTTAAAGTTTGGATGTATAGAGGGATAAATAGGAAATATAAGAATTGGTTATTTGGGGGGCTTTTTTACTTACAGTATTTAAAAACGCAAGGGTATGGATGTGAAATTATGTAAATTCAGACGCTTATGAATCGAATCATTGTTGAACAAAAGATTTGTTGCTGTGTAATTATTGTCTTGTATGCATTTGAGAGAAATAAATATACCCACACTTATGTTTTAAGAAATTGAGATCTTGTGAATATATGCCTGACGGCGTCTTCTTTATATATTTATTTTTTATTAGGGAAGTTTGGTTGGTGCTGCGTAACAGAAACTCGTGCTGGGGCATTAGGTCAGCGGTGAAGACGGCAGGCGTAGCCCCCTCGGAATGGGCAGGGTCTTCTAGGTGGCTTCGGAAATAGGAGATTATCTAAGCTTTTTTTTTTTTTTTTTTTTTTTTAAAGAGTTGGAAGCATTGGTAAAAGTTGGGGTGGAATTTAAAACACAAAGCATAGAAACCTATTCTTTATTTCATCAACCATATGTACACTGAGTTGTCTATATTTACAACACATCAATCCTGGAAAGTTATTCTATCCACTCCTGTACTTTTAGTCAAGATGCGTAATCCTATCTCATTTCAAAACTAGGATTTTTTCTTTTGATCGTTTGCACTGGGTGTGTGTGTGGTGTGTGTGTCTCAGTGTCTGTTGGCAGCTTTACTAAAAAAGCACCTTACCCTTTCTGTGAAACAGAAAATGAAAACATGTAGAGTGCTTCTGATAACTGGCATTCTTACTAAGATACATGAGAATTTAATTAACTTTATACCGAGGTGACTTACGATTTAATTTGTAGGTTTTTGTGTTACTGTGGGAGTTGTTTTTGATTCCAGAAACACTGCTTGTAAGATAACAGTCTTTTCATGTATGTTGCTTGCCTCTTGTTACTTGAGCATTATCAAGAGTAATATGCATCAGTGAAGGAAGAAGGTGTGTTCAAATCAAGACTTAAAAAACACAGAGACTGTGTTTTTTATGTCATATTGGTTATTTTCTTGTTTCTCAGTTACTTTAGGCATCAAAAGACCAAAAAAAAAAAAAAAAAGAAGGAAAAGTTAGGAACGTAGGCCTGTGTAGGATAGCGGGGGTGTTGAGACCCAGGGCCCTATAACTCAGTCACGTCACATTCACGTCCTGTTTGGAGACACTACAAAACGGTGTTCGGTTTTGAACTTGTCTTGTATTTGTGTCTGTATTATGTTTGGAGTGCGTTTCTCCTTGTCATTGTTTAAATTTTCATAAACTTTGGGAAACTTGCCAAGATGTTAAACTACGAAAGAAATGAAATGGGACATATCAGGATGTTGCGATCTAAAAATGAAGTCGGGGTGCATGGAGAAGCTGTTTCTGATGCCTGATCTTTAGTATAATTATTTGCTTTCAAATGACTTTTGAGAAGTTGTATTTCGAAAAAAAGGTTGTGTTTCAAAGGAGAGAGAGCAATATAATTGTGACTTGACACAGCTTCCAATGAATATGCAGCTTACCGCGGGTTCCGAATAAAAGTTGTTTCTTTTCGGAAGCATTGATGAAGGCTGGTTTAATCTGCATGAACTTCTATTTTTCTTATTTCTTATAATTCCTATGAGTCCTAAAATTTCCAATGCCAGGTGTCAAATCCACAGCAAAATGTGAAATTAAGTGAGCATAATCCACTTTCAAACAAAGTACTCTATGATGTATTTTAAAAATAATATATTTTAATATTACCCTTTCAAAAAGAAATGGTTGGCTTGAAAACCAAAACAACGGTAATTTTATTCTAAAAAATACCAGCTTAGTCAGCAGATGCCTGGGAAGAAAAAGTTTGAAGAGTTTCAAAATAAGTTACTAAATCCAATACCTCTGAAAATAGACTATAGATCCTAAAAGAATGATTCCAAAGAACTTGTTTTCTGGAAAGAAGTTACATCAGAATTCTTCAGCCTTTCCTGTTTGTTACAGTAAGTCGTGCGCTCCCCCCTCGCATGGCGTCCCCACCTCCCCTGCTGGGATTTTTTTAGCCTCAACTTTATTAACAAGTTTTTACTGACCACAAAATAAAACTTAAAGTGGTCTCTACTTTATAATTACTGCTTTGTTTTTAAAGAATGGATCTGATATCCATGGTGTTCTCTAAAGCCTGCAGTTTTTTCAGCAGTGTTTAAAAATCTTGGAATCACTTTTTGCTGGTAAAATAAAAAAATTTTACAGTTTTTAAGCAGTTATTCCGATACAACTTTAAAACTTAAAATCTCTTGAGTTTTCTTTTGTAAGAGAATTAGGTACTAGGTACATCTGTGATGTTCTAAAGGGAACCCACTTTAAGTGTATACAAATTGGACACTGAAATGTAATGCGTCCTTTCTCTATATTGACAGTTGATGATTCACAGCGAGTTCATCTTCTGTGTATTCTTGTCATTGCTGTTTTCCGCCTGGGGAAGTGTACATCATAAAAAGCAACATGGCCTCGTGGTAGACTATTCATTTGTAACTTGACACCAAGTGTGGAGAATAAAGATATGTAAAAAGTTTCTGATTATGAAAACTCAATATTCTGTTTTATTCAAAAACTGTAATAAAGTCAAACATTAATTCACATTCCTGAAATACTTGTTGAAAAAGAAGTTTGGGGAGTTTTCTTTCTTGGCCTAGCCAATCCGTTTGAAGGGAAAAATTTTTTTTAATGTTTTATTTTTTAGAGTGGGGGAGGGGCAAGGAAGGGGGAGACACAGAATCCAAAGCAGGCCCCAGGCTCTGAGCTGTCAGCACAGAGCCCGATGTGGGGCTTGAACCCACGAACTGTGAGATTATGACCTGAGCCGAAGTTGGGCACTTAACTGAGCCCCTTAGACGCCCCAGGAATTTTTTTAAATTTTAATTTTTAGAAATTCTCTTAATCCACTTTGTTTCCTGTAGCATTCTTCTGTTCTACCTTCCTCTAACCCTTCCAGATGCCTCCTTTCCATGCTGGTTTTGGTTCTGCAGATGCTGCTGTGCTGATAAAATGTTTTCTACACATAATATTCACATTGCATGACGTGTTGATAAAATTTGCAGGGTGGGGGAGGGGATTAAAAGCAACATGGCAGCCATAAATCAAGGTTCTATGCCAACATTGAATCCTGTAATTGTGGAAGAATTCTATCCTGCCACGCTGTCTCCAAGACTAACCCCTCCCTGTCTTCAGCGGCCACTTAATGTTTGTTTCTGACAAACCCGGGTATGTGGACCTTTCAACTAATTTAGACTAACTTCTATAAAAGCAGGTGGTTGTATGGAATTCTGCAACTGTAACCAAGAGGATCTTAGCAGCTTCAGTGTGTTTTCATATCAACTTAGATAAAACTGTGCCTCATTGCCCTGTCATTAACTCAGATTGTTAGTTTAAACATTAGTAGCTTCATACTTCCACCACACTAACACCTGTAATTTTACCATAAGGCAGGTGGATATTGTCATGGAAAGATTATTCTGATGCACCGTATAAAAACATTACACGTATATAGCCTGACTTAAGTAATACGTTATCAGTATGACCGCATCCACCCCCCGCCCCTCTGCAAATAAAACCAAAGCTGGTCTCTGGTTCTAAGCGGTCTACTTACAAGCATGTACACTCCAAGGGCACATCTTAAATAATGGTCCGTGGTCCTTTGAGTGGGCCCTCAGTAACTTTTCTTGAGTGAATTAAAATGTTAACAAAAGTATAACCCAATGCACATACGTGTCTGTGTCTAACGTTACATGCATTTCACTAGTTCAGACTTTTCAAAAACACTTGCCGGCAAAACCCCAAGAGCATCCTTGTTTATAGATACCTTTGATACTGTTGACTTGGTGGGTTTCACTCAGAAGCAACTTTACATTTGGCGATGCCTTGTTAAATTAATCCTCAGTTCCTTGTGGAGAAAAATTACTCTCCTGCTGACTTCTAGGTTATGCAATAACATGGGATCCCCGATTGAAGCGTTTCCTGAATGATTATTTTATAGAAATAGGGTTTCTGTCCAGGGGCTTTTTTGGATGCTGAAGGTTTTTCTGCATCCAAGGTTTTTAAGATTTTCTCTCTAGAATGTGTCCTCTGGTAAGAGAGGGAGGAGTTGCAAGTTTTCCACCCTATCTGCCCTCACAGGGTTTCTTCATAGAAATCCCAGCGTGAGCTTTACAGTTTAATCAAAGGCAAGCCACACATGAAGATTTTCCTACATTTTTGACTTCCCCCAGTATAAATGCTTTGCTATTGACTAAAAGACACATTATAGCTAAAGATTTTCCCACTTCTTCGCAGTTTTTAAACTTGTATAAATATTCACATGCTGAGTGTGTGTGTGTGGGGGGGGGGGTCCCTGAGGATTGTCTGTATTTTACAGCCATCCTACTTGTACGACTTTCCATGTGTTAAGCCAGAAGTTCGTTCTGAGGACCTCTTTCCGATCTGAAAGAAATTACCGACTAAATTATCGAGGACCTTAGAAAACTTTAACTTTAGGTGGCTTAGATCTCGGTATTTTAAAATCACAACCTTTTCTTTCAAAAGTGTTCGTGCTTCACTATGAAGCATGAGTTTTAAAATCCCTCGTTTCAGTTTTCCTGAGCGACCGTAGTCTTGTTAAGAGTTTTTAGGTGTGAGGCAAGAGTAGGGGTTCATAGGGAGGGGTATGTACCTTCTCCCATCCCAGACCCCAGCTTCCCACTGGGGAAAAAGCACCGTACCTGTCAGACTGCCGCTGTGAAATACCTGCTCTGTGATACTGCCAAGCTGCATAGACATCCACACAGGGATGAAAAACCATGTGGCCCAAATCATTTGATGCACCAGCTTCCAAATTTCATTTATAAACATACAGTTCCAGTGCCCTTACACTTTGTTTACTCTCATGGCCACATTCTGGATGTCGTCAGCCCTCAGAAGGACTCTGTGTCTGAAATGAAGACCGGAGCTCTGAGATCAGCAGACGGCTTTATCAGGTCTGGGGAGGGATGCCCAGATGGGGCTGGACAAACACATCTACTGTGGAGTTGTTTAGACCATCAGTTGGAAACACCCTAAATGCCCTAATGTCTAAATAGCTCTAAATATCATAGAACACCCATCTTGATTGATCATACGAGCAACTTCTTATATCATGAGGATTAATTCATATTATGAATTATTTGGGGGAAGAAAATTGGAATCAAAATTAAAAGGCACTTCAGGTCAAAATTGTGTGTGTGTGTGTGTTATGTATATTGCATAAAGAAAAACCTAGAAAGAAATGTGCCAACATGGTGGTGGTGGTGAAATTGCAGCTAACTTATTTTTCTCCTTATGCTTTTCTTTACTATTTTTTTTTACAATGGCATCATAAAACTACTACCACCATAAAAATCCAAATTTGTGACAGTAGCTTAAACCTTTATTTTTCTTATCCCAGCAAAATTGATAATTTTTAAAGCTTTTCATTATAACTATTTTTAAGTTTATTTTGAGAGAGAAAATCCCAAGCAGGCTCTGCACTGTCAGTGCTGAGCCTGACGTGGGGCTTGATCCCAAGATTGTGAGATCATGACCTGAGGTGAAATCCAGAGTCAGATGCTTAACCAACTGAGCCACCCATATGTATTTTAATGAGAGAGAGAGTTGGGGAGAGGGGCGGAGGGAAAGAGAGATTCCCAAGCAGGCGCCACACTCAGCACGGGAGCCCGATTCGGGGCTCCATCCCATGACCCTGGGATCACATGACCTGAGACAAAATCAAAAGAGTTGGACACTCAACCAACTGATCCACCTAGGAGCCCCCAAAATTAATAACTTTTAAGAAAAAAAGTCTTGAAATTGTCTCATGTTTTGGCAAAAGCCAGAAAATGTTTTATTTTGTGAACTCCCTGTATTTATATCAGTGTATTAGTTTCCTAGGGCCGCTGTCACAGAGTGCACAAAGTGGGTGACTTACAAGAGAAATCTGTTCCCTCCCAGTTTTCGAGGCCGGAGGTCTGAAGCCAAGGTGTGTTGGCTTGGCCATGTTCATTCCGAAACCTGTCAGAGAATTCTCTCTTGCCTCTCTCCAGCCGCTGGGGGCTTGCCATGTTTGGCCTTCCTTGGTGTATAGATTCATCTCTCCAATCCTGCACATGCCATTTTCCCTGTGTCTTCATACCGTCCTCCTTCTGTGCGCATCTGTGTGTCCAAACGTCCCCCGTGCATAAGGACATGGTCAGATTCAGGTCCACCCTCGTGACTGTATCTTAACCTGATCTCTGCAAACACCCTCCCTTCAGATAAGGTCCCATTCTGAGGTACGAGGAGTTAGGGCTTCAAAATATGTTTTTTTTTTTTTCTCGAGGGGTTGAGGGGCACCCAGTTCATCTCATAACCAATTTTTTGGAAAGCATGCTTCAAAGAATACTCTATCAATTTTGTTCTGTTTACAATGCGGTATTTGAGTACCTCCCTGTCTTCTTGCGTTAAAAGTGTTTCCCTCCCTGTTCTGTATATCTTTATTTCCACATTATCAATCCTCTTGTTGACTGCCTCACTCCTCAATTTGAATTTTCCTTTTTATGTGGAACTTCTGTCTCCATAGAGCTCTTTTCAAACATTTTTATGCATATTTAATAGATGTTTCTTCTTTTTAATGTATAAGTTTCTCAGTCTCTCTGGTCAGTTAGTATATTATTTTTTCAGACCACTCATTTACAAAAAAGATAAATTGAACTAATCTTTTATTTTTATTTTTTTTAATGTTTCTTTATTTTTGAGGGACAGCGTGAGCAGGGGAGGGGCAGAGAGAGAGGGAGACATAGAATTCGAAGCAGGCTCCAGGCTCTGAGCTGTCAGCACAGAGCCCGACGCGGGGCTCAAACCTGGAAACCATGAGAACATGACCTGAGCCAAAGTCGGCCGCTTAACCGACTGTGCCACCCAGGTGCCCTGAACTAATCTTTTATTTTTATTTTTTTAAATGTTCTTTTATTTATTTTTGAGAGACAGAGAGAGACAGTTGGAGCAGGGGGGGGGGCACAGAGAGAGAGGGAAACACAGAATCCGAAGCAGGCTCCAGGCTCTGAGCTAGCTGTCAGCACAGAGCCCGACATGGGGCTCGAACCCACGAATGTGAGATCATGACCTGAGCTGAAGCTGGACGCTCAACCGACTGAGCCACCCAGGCGCCCCTGAACTAGTCTTTTAAAACAGCTTTCTTGAGAAATGGAAAATTAGAAGACATGCTTTCCTCTGATTTTTTTTAAAGTTATTTTTATTTAATTTGAGAGAGCAAGCAGGGGAAAGGCTATGAGAAAGGAGAGAGAATCTGAAGCAACCACCACATGGTCAGCACAGAGCCTTACGTGGGGCTTGAACTCATGAACCATGAGATCATGACCCAGTGGGCCACCCAGGTGCTCCCTTTCCTCTGATCTTTTTCCTGAAAGTTGCTCAGTGTATCTTTGCCTTTTTGTTTTGTTTTTGGATGATTTTCTGGTTCTTGCCCCTGGGTGTTGTGCCTGCCATCCCTCCACTCTGCTTCAAGGCCAGTGGCCAGCCCCTATGGGAGGATTGCACCAATGTCCTTTAAAGACATGGCCTGTGGCTTCCTCCCTATTGGGAGACGCTTTAAAAACAAAAACAAAGGTTGTATTTGGAAGTAATTTCACTTATAAAGACTGATACCAGCGTTTAAGGTTTATTCATTTTTCAGAGACAGAAAGAGACAGTCTGAGGCGGGGGAGGGGCAGAGAGAGGGAGGGAGACACAGAATCCGAAGCAGGCTCCAGGCTTTGAGCTGTCAGCACAGAGCCCGGCACGGGGCTCGAACCCACAGACCGTGTGATCATGACCTGACCTGAAAGTTGGATGCTTAACCGACGGAACCACCCAGGTGCCCCTGATATCATAGGGTTTAAAGAATTGCTTAGTTGACATAATTAGTGAGTGGATACTTGTTATAAAACTTCTAGCAATTCAGAAATATATACTAAAAGTGAAAATCCTTCTTAGACAGAGTTTTTAGACAGCTCGGTATGGGCTGAGTTACACCTGCCACAATTCATGCGCAGATGCCCTGAACTGTCCTCAGAACCTTAGAGACTGGTATTTGGAGACAGGGCTTTTAAAGATGTCACTGAAGGAAAGCAAGGCCCTTAGAGTGGGCACTAACCCAATATGGATTAGTCGCCTTGTAAGAAGGGGATTGGGACAGAGACACACAAGGAAGACCGTGACAAGACAAGCAGAAGGAGAACACGCCGCCGCCGATGCATTAATCTCAGCCTTCAGAATCGGGACAAAACTGATTTTTATTGAGTGAGCTTCCCAGTGTGTGATATGTGTTATAACAGCCTTAGCAAACCAATACACAACCTAATTGGACCATGGTATCTATTCTATAACTTGCCTTTTTTCATTGAGGACGCATATTGGGTATCTTCCTAAGTCAGTATGCAGAAATTGACCTAATTAATAAATTTATCTTTTTAATGGCTACATAGTTTTCCACAGCATGGTTGTATTAATCATAGTACTTAATCATTCTTTCATTACTGGGCATCTAGTTTACTCCAATGTTTACCACTAGAATCGGGGTGACTGCAAAGAGCCCTTAGTAACAATTTTGGGCATAAGTGAAAACTCATGTAGAAGATTGCTCTGGAATAGTGGATCCACTAGAGCAAACCTCAGAAGTTTTGGGGGCACCTGGATGGCTCAGTTGATTGAGTGTCCAACTTTGTCTCAGGTCATGATCTCACGGTTTGTGGGTTCAAGCCCCGTATGGGGCTCTGTGCTGACAGCTCAGAGCCTGGAGCCTGCTTCGAATTCTGTCTCCCTCTCTCTCTGCCCCTCCCCTGCTCATGATCTATTTCTCTCTGTCTCTCAAAAATAAATAAATGTTAAAAAAATTTAGAAGATCTATATTTTAAAAAGGAGTTTTGCAAGCTATCTATTTGTTCTTTTGTTTTGAATGTGTCTCTCTGGACTCCTGGGGTAAATTTAAATTCCCAGACACAGGGGGCTGTAGCAAATCTTATTTTCCACAAGTCTAGCATAATATCCTTTCTTTCAGGAGATTCTGAGTAAGTGCTTGCTCTAGTATCATTTTCATTAATTAGCCTTTAATCAGGTTAGACGCGGGGAACAGGGAGAAAGACGGTGAGCAAGAGGACCTGCTGGGTTTTTGGTCACACATTCTCTCCCTTTATCCCTGTTTATAAATAATAATTTCATATGCCTCTGGGGTCACTTGTGAAATTATTTTGCTCCATCCTTCCCCCAGGGATACATTGATAATGAGTGAAAATGAACACAGTTCTATTAATCAAACAGCTAGGCAGCCGTCTGGGGAGGAGCCTAAGTGCAGCCTTGCCTTTGTGATCTTACCTCCCCCCTCCACAGTGTTTACAGGAAGCGGCAGGGGCTGCGCGGGGACAAGAGATGCTGGGTCTGTGACAAGGGGCTGCCGCCCATCCCCCCTCCGTGAATCACCAGCCCCGTGATGCCATCCACAGGGTATGCTGACGTCCCCAGCCCCACGGCTTCCTGTCCTACCAACGCGGCACTGAAACAGAGACTTTCTCCTAAAGAACCCTGGGAATCCGGTGAATCAGGACATGCTATTTTCACAGGTACAGGAAGGAGGTGATGGACCCAGACTCACGGCAGCAAGATACCCACGATCACTGGTCACTAATGCACCCTTGATGTCAACGTTGACTATGGATGTGGGAAGAAAAAGATCGTTTTTGGATTGCAATATTGGGAACAGGAATTGCTTTTTTTTAAGTGTTTATTTTTTTCTAAATCTTAGATTAAAAATTTTTTTTCTAATGTTTTATTTATTTTTGAGAGAGAATGAGAGAGAGAGAGACAGCATGAGCAGGGGAGGGTCAGGGAGAGAGGGAGACACAGAATCTGAAGCAGGCTCCAGGCTCTGAGCTAGCTGTCAGCACAGAGCCCGACGCGGGGCTTGAACCCACGAACCATGAGATCATGACCTGAGCTGAAGCCGGCGCTCAACCAACTGAGTCACCCAGGCGCCCCATTGTGTTTATCTATTTTTGAAGGAGAGAAAGAAAGAGCATGAGCAGGGGAAGAGAAGAGAGAGAGGGAGACACAGAATCCAAAGCAGGTTCCAGGCTCCAAGCTGTCAGCAGAGAGCCTGCCGCGTGGCTCGAACCTACAGACCGAAAGGTCATGACCCGAGCCAAAGTCGGACACCCAACTGACTGAGCCACCCAGGTGGCCCAAACTACTTTTTTGAATTTTTTGATGGGTCTCCTCTTACCCCCCAGGTCTTTCCTCTTTATTTCTTTTGCTTTAAAGATATAGAAACACGACATAAGTTTTATTAGAAAAGTCTCTTGAGAAGTCATGTTCTGTAAGACACTAATGATTCTCATGCTTGTGAGTTCTGGAAAAATACTTACTGTAATAGTTAACATGGAGAATTTGCTGAGTCTGTTGTGCATGTTACCTCTGTTAATCCCCTGACAGTGCCACAAAAACAGGTGTCCTTAGTCACCCTGCTCACAGATGAGGAAGCTGGGGCTTACACCAGTTAAATGAGTGACAGACGTGCATTAGGGACCCCGGCGGTCTGAGGCACAGTGCAAATCGGTTTGTGGATTCTGATCGGAATCCTAGACTCCAGGCTCCCTTGGTTTGTGGCTGCGGGGACTCGCTGAGCTGTCCCGCGGGTCCTGACTTGTTGACCGGCTGTAACTACCCAACCTCTGTCCCTGCCGCAGCGCCTTACTGACCCTGATACTCCCTTGGTCTCCCATCCTTGCCTCTCTGAGTCTGCCCAGGAGTCCGAGCATGGCACTGACCCTCTGCTCTGGACAATCAATGAGGTGATGGCCACTCAGCTGGTGGCTCCTGTGTGCCTGGCTCTGTACCAGGCACTTTATATATGACCAGGCAGAAATGAGCACACTGGGCATGCGTAAACAGGAAGATTGCGATGTTCCTTGACTGGAGTTTTGTTAACTTTGGCCTAGAGTACGCAACCTAGTCATCCTGTTCCCAACATGAAGGTCATTCCACTCGTTTCTATTTCCTTTTGCATATGAAGATTACGACCACGTTTTCCATCCAATGCTTCCTTTTCTAAAAACATCTTTATCGAGGTGTCACTTATATACCAGAAAATTCACTTATGTTAAGGGTGTAGTTCAATGATTTTCAGTAAATTCATAGAGTTGGACAACCATCACCACTCTCTAGTTCTAGAACATTTCCTTTACCCCCCCAAAAGGTGCCTCGTGTCCATTTAAAATCACTCTGGGGGCTTCTCTTGCCCCCTCCTACCCTCTGTTCTGGACTTTTAAAAGGTTTCCCAGGGAGGGAGTAGACTTTGCACTGTGGATGCCCTGGGCCTTCTTCCTCTGCTAGCTCCAGCCAGGGTGTCTGACATGTGTGCTCAGGGCCTGGATGTTGGTTCTTGTAAGCAGGTGGCTTCTCATGTTGGCTCCTCCAGGGGACCCTCAGACGCCTGCGGCCACTCCCCTGACAGCTTTGCCCACAGCCTCCCATATGGGGGCTCCTATGGGAACACGGACCTCGGCCATAGCCCCAGTGGGATTACCACCCCCTCTCCCTGCCCTCTCTACGAGGCCTTTCCACCTTGATGAGGAGATTCTGGGGGAGGAAAGGAGAGCTGGCATGCCCTGAGCTCCTCCCGGCAGCCTTCCCTGGACCCATGGTTAGCCCAGACCTCCCCACCCTGCCCATGTCCCCTTGGGGGCAATGATGGGGAGTGGGGATGCTTCCTGGCTCCTCCTGACTCAAGAGAATTATCCTTCTTCAGGCTTCACTGGCACTGCCACATCTGCTATTGAGTGGGGTGCTGGTGAGGTGTCAGGGCACCCCATCTCAGGGGATGGTCTAGTAGCGGCTTGCCAGGCTCCTCCCTCTCTTTGTGAGGACCTTCAGCTCCAGGGGGATGGATGAGTGATGGATTTGGGGACCAAGGACACTATGAATTCTGCCCTGGCACCATCAGCTGTGTGATACATGGCTTCTCTCTCCCAGGCTTAGTTTCTTGGACATACGTAAGAGTGGAGTGCTACTTGAGGGGACTCCATCAGGCATCACCTAGAGGGACTTTGATCCGTGTCTGGAAGATGTCCATGCTACAGAAACGGTAGTTGGACCTGAATCTATGCAGTTTCCATGGCCCTCTTCTGGTCTGGACTCTGCACTGAGAGTTGCTTCTCCCCATTGGTCAGAATCCTACACATCTCCCAAGGCTGACTTGAAAAGTCTCCTCCATTGTGACATTTCTCCTCACTACCTGAACCTTCATTCTCACCTCTGACTTCTCAATGGCTTGTCTTCCTTCTTTGACAGTTTCTTTTCTTCCCATTTCTCTTTTCCTGAATGTCCTATTAGCTGATGCTGGATCCATGGATTTGTCTTCTAGGTCTCTTATCTTTTTTTTTTTTCATCTCTTAAGTTTGGGTCTGATTTTTTGAAAGTCATATGGATTTTATTTTCCAAACTCTTGTCATGAATTTTCTGTTTGTAAGAATTTCCAAGGTTTCAAAGGCTCTTATTTTGGTCTACGATTACCTTTTTTCTTTACATAGCATCCTATTTTTTTTTTAATTTTTAATGTTTTATTTATTTTTGATACAGAGAGAGACAGAGCATGAGAGGGGGAGGGGCAGAGAGAGAAGGAGACACAGAACCAGAAACAGACTCCAGGCTCTGAGCTAGCTGTCAGCACAGAGCCTGATGCAGGGCTCGAACCCACGAACGTGAGATCTGACCTGAGCCGAAGTCAGAGGCTTAACCGACTGAGCCACCCAGGCGCCCCCATCCTATTTTTGTTTTATGGGTACAGTTGCTAATTAGAGTTTTTGTTTTATGAGTTCTTGTCTATAACCAAGTTTTCTTCATATTGGTCGGAATCATTTAACAAATGGTCTCCAGGGGTGCCTGGCTGGCTTAGTTGGTGGAGCATGTGACTCTTGATCTCAGGGTATGAGTTTGAGCCCCACATTAGGTGTAGAGATTACTTAAAAATAAAAAAAACCCCATAACTTTTAAAAAGTTGTCGTTATCCTGAAATGTCATCTTGTGTCCATTCGGATTGGAGTGGGAGGCAGTATGAAGGGTCTGTATGTGGGCAGGACCCAGCAACTGGAGGGCTTGGCTCTGCGGGACTGAGGGCCTCCTAAGTGCCCGGATGCAGGGATGTTTCCGGTGGTGCCATCTGGTTTGCTGTGAGGAGTCCCCTGTAAAGATTGTGAGGAGGGCGAGGGCGGGGCTCTGAGTGAGGGCGGCGGGCGGCCAGCTGTTTCTTGCACAGCTTCCCTTCCCTACCTTGTCGTCCCTGCTGGGTCTGAGTTCTGAACCTCGTCAGAGGGTTTGCTTTTTTTCTGGAACATATTCCACACAGACTGTAGGTTGGGATTTCCTTTGATTTTTATTGTAACAGTCCTCCATCCAGCCTCTGTCTTCCAGGCGTGTGTTGACTTCGTCTCTACAATAGCCTTCTTTTATTTTCTTTACTTTTGTGGGCTTATATTCTTTAAAATTCTCTTTTTTCTAAAGTTTTAAAAATGTTTATTTATTTTTGAGAGAGAGACAGAGAGACAGAGAGACAGAGAGAGAGACAGAGCACAAGCAGGGGAGGGCCAGAGAGAGAAGGAGACACAGAATCGGAAGCAGGCTCCAGGCTTTGATCTGTCAGCACAGAGCCCGATGCGGGGCTCCAACACACAAACCGTGAGATCATGACCTGAGCCAAAGCTGGACGCTCAGCTGACTGAGCCATCCAGGTGCCCCTAAAATTCTCTTGCTACCATTTTAATGAGAACTCAGGAAAGGGAGGCATTAAACACACATATTCAATCCTCCAGCAAGATGGGAATTCCTACTTTCTCCACTCATTATTTAATTAACTATTCAAGTCAGGATAGTTTTCTTTTTATGAGACTAAATTTCTAAAAATGTAAAACTGGATTATAATCTAGAATGGGGAGGGGTGCCTGGGTGGCTCAGTTGGGTAAGCTCACGGTTCATGAGGTCAAACATGCGTGGGGCTCTGTGCTGATAGTGAGCAGCCTGCTTGGACATGTCTCTCTCTCCCCCATTCTTTGCCTCTCTCTCTCTCTCTCTCTCCCTGTCTCAAAATAAATAAATAAACTTTAAAAAAGATAGAAT
>PJEM01017952.1:0-20234 GCA_004023845.1 Helogale parvula
TCAGTCGGTTAAGCCTCCGGCTTCAGCTCAGGTCAGATCTCACGTTCGTGGGTTCGAGCCCCGCGTCGGGCTCTGTGCTGACAGCTAGCTCAGAGCCTGGAGCCTGCTTCCAGTTCTGTGTCTCCTTCTCTCTCTCTGCCCCTCCCCCTCTCATGCTCTGTCTCTCTCTGTATCAAAAATAAATAAAACATTAAAAAAATAAAAAATAAATAAATAAAATGAACAGTAAAAAAAGTAATTTTACTGAAATCCTCTTATCAAAGCAGCATTGTGCTAGGCACTGTTGTTCACGTGAATAATTACAACAGATTCTTAATAATGCATTGCCATTAAGAAAACTCGTATGTAATAACTACATTTGCCACTCCTAATAACTTGTGGGGAAAAAAAACAGAGGGGGGATTCAGTTTTGTAGAAGCTGAAAGAAATATATTGATACATTTAAAGTTACAGAGCAATTATGTAACTTCAGGTATATGTTTTTGAACTCACAAGTCAGTCCTCTTTACACATGCCTGTACCATAAAATAGACTCCTTGAACTTGGAGACTTTGTAATCTAGATTGATAATAGTCAAACAATAGACTAATACAACATTACAACATGACAATAAAAGCTGGCAAAGGAAGCAGATTGGAGATTAACTTTGAAGGATGAGAATGAAAAAAAAAAAAGCAATCCCAAAGAAAAATACAAGATACAAACTCTGCACAAATAGGAAATTTCTATACATTAAAAAATAAATTAAAAAGTAAATAATGAACCAAGAAAAAATAGCACCAAATACAACACAAAAATATATTCATTATTGTCTATATAAAGTACCTATAGAAATTTTAAAAAAGACATTAAGGTCCAAATAGATAGATAACTGGGCAAAGAATATAAACAATTTCTAAGAGAGGATATAGTAGCAAATATACAAGTGAAAAATGTTCAACCTTGCTGTGAAAATGCTTAAAGAAATAGAAAAAAACAGAACTAAATATTATTTTGAATATTACATTACTTTCCAATAAGGGAATAATACACAAAATTGATGTGTGTATAAAACTAGAGCTATCTTAAATTGCCTGAGAGCCATAATGATGTGTATACTCTTTTACTCAAAAACCTCCTTTCTAAGAATTTATTCAAAGGAAATCAACCATGGGGGTATAGCTCAGGGGTAGAACATTTGACTTCAGAAGGAAATCAACCAAATGAAGGGAACTTTTTATGCCTAAAATATTATTCAAAATATTATTTATATAATAACAAAAGAATAGGGAAGGCAACTCAAGTACCTAACAATAAGGGAAATCATGAAGAAAATATGATGTACATATACTACATATTGTTATAAAACTATTAAAAATAATCTGTGTGAAAAGGATTCCAAAACAGAAAAATATACTTATGAAGGATTATTAATTGAAAAAATAACATGCCATCTTCTATGAAACAACATTAGAAAACAATTTGATTCCCCTGAGCCAGGCTGAGTTTTTACTCAGTTTCACACATGTTATCTCTGGGAAGTAAGTACTTTTGTTTTCCTATTATCCAGTTGGAGAAATTGAGACTTAGGGATGTTAACCACTTCAAGGTCACAAAAGTCAAATGATGGTACAGGAGACAGAAAATGTGTGTTCTCAAAAACAGTAAGTTTTCCATTTAGGGCCTGGGATTTTGGGTTAGCCTCTCAACCCTATCACTCTTCTCATTTATCAAATATTTCTTTCATGTTGTCCTGTTTCTGTAATGGAAAATTACAAATAAATAATTTAATAAGAAATAAGATGGTGAAGATTTTTTTACCAAGTGAATAATTGCTAAAGAAATTCAGAGACAGATCATTTTAAGCTTTGTGGTTTGGAAACGCTTAAGAAAAATATGAGATTTGACTGGGAACTGGAGGGATGGCTAGAAGTTGCTGAGGTGAAGTGCATAAAGTTGGGTATTCCCAAGGTGTACAAAAACTGGAAAAACTTAGTGGTAGCAGGGCTGACCAACCTGTGTTTAGGTAATTGTCAATAAAGCTATTTGAGAGAAAGGATAGGTGTAAGGGAGCTAAAGCTGCTGAAGGGAAGTTGGGGCCAACGTATGAGGTGATTTTAACTTTAAGATAAGGGGTTTTTGCCTTATTCCTGGAAACAATGGAGCACCACTAAATAAACAGCAGTTCTAAAAGACTGATAGTATGGCAGAGCCAAAAATGGACAGGAACAGGCAAGGAGGACATTCGAAAGGCTTTCAAAGTAAAGTAAGAGTAAGCTGGTAAGAGGCTGCAGTGAGGATGGCAGTGCTACAAACATAAAGGAACAGATTCAATAGATACTGTCTAAGAGGGCTTTGCAGAATATGGTGGCTGATTAGATATGGGGGTAAGGAAGAGGGAAAACATAGTTTAATTTTCTAACACTCCTTCTCACAACCCGACAAAAGGGCTCAATGCTGTTGGCAGCTACTTAGACTTCAGATAATTTTGAATAAATTTTGTAATTTTTTTCCTCCTAAGCATTTCATACTGCCTTCTGAAATAGAGACCTACTAGGCAAAATCAATCACCATTATAATGAAAAGATTATTGCTTCTAGCTTCCTAGTTAATATTTATCAACTTTAAGCTAAAGTCCAGCAAATAGAGCAGCTACAGAGACTTTTGCACTGAAAAAAAAAAAAGTAAATCATACTAAAGACGTCTAAATTTATAGGCACATTTCCTCAATTTGTAGAGGATAAAATTGAAGCTCCAAGAGGGGTCCTGACTGGAGGGTTTGCTGTCTGAGTTTGTCCCCAGAATTCTTTCGTAAAATTCATTTTTTCACAGCAGCATTTTTCTCTAAAACTTCTAGGTTGTCCACCTCTGATTAGGAGGGACAATCTGCAGTGTGAATAGAGGTTGATTGTTTACTTGGCATGCAGCATGGGACTTAGAGAGTGCCTTTTATGATGAATGAGGTCCTGATTTCTACTAGAAACATTATCACATAATACATTAGTTTTATGTCAAGTGTTCCGGAAGTTTTCATAGTCTTTCCATTCAATGTGCTAGGGCCCCTTGTCACAGGGTCTTTTTAAAATACAACCATAGGGAATTTAAAGGGGTGACACAATGATTTATAAAACCTTCATGGATCAGGCATAAAACCAGAAACACATAAACAGAAAGCATTTACTTCTGTGAAAATTGCTGTTAAAACTCAGTAATAAATAGGTGCACAATGAGTGAAGATTCAAAGAACACCTTTGAATTCATATGCCAAATTTACAAAATCAATCAATTAATGTCACAGTAATGAAGCTTTGGATCACACCATCAGTCCAAGGCTAACATGATCAAGGCTGCTTCCACATAGTCATTATGCACCCAGAATATTCTAATCTAGACAGGAAGCAGCAGGCTCTACGGAGGTAAGAAGAGCAAAAGGATATGGTAGGGTGAGCAGGAGAAGGAGATAAAGGGGGAAATCCCAAATGATTTTTAGTGAGCACTTCAGAGTGGTTAATACTAAATGAAAACTAGATGATGATTGCAGCACCTGTGCTCATTGTGACCCAGAATAAATTATGACAACGAGATGTTGGATCCACCTGAAGACCAGACTGCAGATTCTAATGATTGTCCTGCACACCTGTTCATTTTTTGTCTTTAGCCAACTGATGAGTACATTGTGTCCGTGTGTGTCCGTGTTTACCAAGATAGGAATATCAGTCATGTTAAACCAAATGCTATTAAAAATAAAGGGAAAAAACCCTCTTTCATATAGATTATAGACTTCCCAAATTTTGACGGAATCAACAAAACAACGACAACAACAAAGTCTGTACCAAGAGGAAGTTTCTGAAGAGTAAAACTGGATATGAAAAGAGGAAACAATATAGCACTGGCAAAAGCTTTTTAAAATTATTTTTATTTGATTTTTCTTTGCAAAGTGTTTTTTTTTTGGAAGAGGGATAGAAGCTTAATTATCAGTAACAGCTGGGTGAGAGAAGACACTAACTATAAGAGGTGGCAGAATATAGTATAAGGAACTGAGGAAGCAGGCTTCTAGACTCCATTTCCTGCTAACTGACTGTGAACTTTGGGCAAGACACCTGTTCACTAAGCAGCTACAGAGGGAGTTGAATCAAACTTCTAAGGTCCCATCCAAATCTGA
Source organism: Helogale parvula (assembly GCA_004023845.1). Classification (NCBI taxonomy): domain Eukaryota; kingdom Metazoa; phylum Chordata; class Mammalia; order Carnivora; family Herpestidae; genus Helogale; species Helogale parvula. Next base: position 4,142 of record PJEM01017952.1, read on the forward strand.
CATTTTATGATTCTATGAGGTCTCATTCTTTTCTTCAGTTATGGAAAGAATAAATCCTTCAGACATAGCTATGTTGGTACTGCCCTTTCTGAGGGACCCACTGAGAAGGCACAATTATGTTTATAACAATAATATTGTCTTTATGTAAACGTTAGTTATGTCATGACCTTCAGTTTGGGGTTTGAGTTTTTCCTTTATGCAACTGGGAACCTACAGAACTGATTTAGACTTTCCATTTCACCTCTCTTTCTTCTATCCCCCAAATACACCCCTTTGAAGATTATATTGATAAATATGAGGCAGCTAGCAAGGAGCAGGAAGAGTCTAGTAAAGAAGCAGAAGCATCAGCCCACAGATTTTCTAAAAGAAAGTACATGCTAGAAAATTGAAAACTCCTCATTGCTTGCAAACACACTTTTTACAGATTTATGGTCATAAAATTGTGAGCAGATTTAGCTCTGCTGACTCTTACCGTAATAGAGAGAGTAGAATATAAAGACTAGAGGGCCCACGCCTGTCATTCAACATTCCAGTCTCTGTTCAGAGACAACAAACATCAAGTAAGTAACACAAACAAATACAGAGGCCTATAGTTCTAATGGAGAGCTCCTCATCACAACTGCCAAAGTTGTTTAAAATGCAAATGGAGACTGGGAATGAGACCTGGAGTTTTGTTAGGGCCCTCCCTGATTTAAATAGGACTTGTGTCTTTGCAAATCTACTGTCCTGCTTCACCAAGTTTGTCCATCTAAGAGAAGATTTTGAAAATACTACACGAAACTTTTTGTCCAATTAATAGGTAAGATATCACAAGAGTAATATATCACTCATCCTGTAATCTTATTACCAACTGAATATCAGCCTGTGAAAAGTTATAGAATTTATACTTTAAAGATAATATATGATTACAAAGAAAGCCTTAAATCACGGCTCTCTGTATCATCTGGGCTGTTAGTAGAAGGCCTCAGCCATTTCGTTTCAAATTAAAGTTTAGCAACTTATACAAAGATCTTATTTTAACATTAATGTAGTTAAACTATTCAAAAAGACTTTCTCAGCCTTATCACCACCATTTTGGTCTGTTTCTTGGTTTGCCTCGCTGTTTTTCTTCCTATGATTGTTTGTTTTGTTCCTTAAATCCAACATATGAGTGAAATCATATGGTATTTATCTTTCTCTGACTAATTTCGCTTAACCTAATACATCTAGCTCCATCCACGTCACTGCAAACAGCAAGATTTCATTCTTTCATGGCTGAGTAATATTCCATTATATATATAAGTATATAATATATACATGTTATACTCTATTTTATATATACACACACTTCTTTATCCATTCATCACTCGATGGACATTTGCATTCCTTCCATAATTTGGCTATTGTTGATAATGCTGCTATAAATATCGAGATGCATGTAACACTTTGATTAGGATTTTTATGTTTTGGGGGAGAGTCCTTATAGTGAAATTGCTGTATCAAAGGATGGTTCTATTTTTAACTTATTGAGGACTCTCCGTAGTGTTTTCCACATGGGCATACTGGTTCACATTCCCACCAACATTGCAAGAGGGTTTCCTATTTCTCCATATCCTAGCCAACATGTACTATTTCTTGTGTTGTTGATTTTAGCCATACTGAGAGATGAGAAGTGATATCTCATTATACTTTTGATTTCATTTCCCTGATCATGAGTGATGTTGAGCATCTTTTTATGTTGCCATCTGTTAGCCATCTGTATGTCTTCTTTGGAAAAATGTCTATTCATTTCTTCTGTCCAATTTTTAATTACTTCATTTAATAGTAAATATTAATATGTAAATTAATTTATCTAATTTAATAATTTTTATTGTTTTTTGGGTGTTTAGTTTTATAATTTCTTTATATATTTTGGATACTAACCCTTTATCAGGTTATGTCATTTGTAAATATCTTCTCCCATTCTCTTGGTTGCCTTTTCGTTTTTTTTTTAAACAGTTTCCTTCATTGTGCAGATGCCTTTTATTTTGATGAGGTCCCAGGAGTTTATTGTTTTCTTTTGTTTCACTTGCCTCAGTACTCATATCTAGTAAAGAAGGTGCTACAGCCAATGTCAAAATGGTTACAGTCTGTGTTCTCAAAGATTTTAATGGCTTCCTGTTGCACACTGAGCTCTTTCATCCTTTTTCAATTCATTTTGTGTATGGTGTAAGAAAGTGGTCCAGTTTCATTCTTTTGCATGTTGCTGTCCACTTTTCCCAGCACTATATTTTGAAGAGACAGTCTTTTATCATTGGATATTCCTTCCTGCGTTCTCCAAGATTAATTCACCAGTTGTGGGTCCATTTCCGGGGTTTCTATTCTGTTCTATTGATCTATGTGTCTATTTTTGTGTCAGTATTATGCTTTCTTGATCACTACAGCTTTGCACTATAACTTGAAATCCAGAATTGTGATGCCTCTAGCTTTGCTTTTGTTTCTCAATGTTGCTTTCGCTATTAGAGAACTTTTGGGGTTCCATACTAAATTTAGCATTATTTGTCATAACTCTTTGAAAATTGCTGGTGGTATTTTAATAAAGATTGCATTAACTGTGTAGATTTATTTCGGTAATACAAACATTTTAACAATATTTGTTCTTCCAAATCATGAGCATAGAATGTCTTTCCATTTCTTTGAGTCATTTTCCATTTCTTTCATGAGAGTTTTATAGTTTCCAGAGTACAAGTCTTTCACCTCTTTTGTTAGGTTTATTCCTAGCTATCTTATGGTCTTTGGTGCAATTGTAAATGCTATTGATTCCTTGATTTCTCTTTCTGCTGCTTCATACTGGTATATAGAAATGTAACAGATTTTATTGATTTTTGAATCCTGCAATTTACTGAATTTGAGTATCAGTTCTAGCAATTTTTTGTGGAGTCTTTTGGGTTTTTTTATATAGAGTATCATACGATCTGCAAATATAGAGTATCATATCATTGCAAATAGTAAAAGATTTGCCTCTTCCTTACCAATATGGTTGCCTTTCATTTCTTTTAGCTTTCTGATTGCTAAGGCTAGGACTTCCAGTACTATATCAAATAGCTATGGTGAGAGTGGACATCCCTATCTTCTTCTTGTCCAAAGTGGAAAAGCTCTCAGTTTTTCCCCATTGAGGATGATATTAACTATGGATTTTTTTTTTGATATATGGCCTTTAATGTGTTGAAGTATGTTCCCTCTAGCCCTATTGTCTTTTTTAGGTTTTTTACATTTATTTATATTTTGAGAGATAGAGTGAGACAGAGCATGAGCGGTGGGTCAGAGAGAGAAGGAGACACAGAAACAGAAGCAACCTCCAGGCTCTGAGCAAGCATTCAGCACAAGAGTCTGACACCGGGCTCCAAGCCCACCAATGGTGAGATCATGACGTAAGCCAAAGTTGGACCCCCAACTGACTGAGCCACTCAGGTGCCCCTAGCCCTATTTTCTTGAAGGATTTTATCATGAATGGATGTTGTACTTCATCAATAGATGTTTTTTCTGCATCTATTGAAAAGATCCTGTGTTTTTATCTTTTTATTAATGTCGTGTATCATGTTGATTGATTTGTGAATATGGCAGCACAGGAATAAATCCAACTTGATCATGGTGAATCATTCTTTTTATGTATTTTGGATTTGGTTTTCTTGGATTTTATTGGGAATTTTTGCATCCATGTTCACCAGAGATATTGGTCTGTAGTTTTCTTTTTTTAATGAAGTCTTTCTCTGGTTTTGGTGTTAGGATAATGTTGGCCTCATAGAATGACTTTGGAATTTTTCTTTCTTTTTTATTTTCTGGAATAGTTTGAGAAAAATATGTATTAACTCTTCTTTAAATGTTTCATAGAATTCACCTGTGAAGCCATCTGGCCCTGGATTTCTGTTTGTTGACAGTTTTTAAATTACTGATTCCATTTTTTTCTGGTTATCAGTCTGTTCAAGTTTTCTATTTCTTCCTGTTTCAGTTTGGTGGTATATATGTATTTTTAGGAATTTATCTATCACTTCCAGGTTGTGCAAATTGTTGGCAAATAGTTTTTTCATAATATTCTCTTGTAATTGTTTGTATTTATGTGGTGCTGGTTGTTATTTCTCCTTTCTCATATGTGATTTTATTTATTTAGGTCCTTTCCCCTTTCTTTTTGAAAAGTCTGCCTAGGAGGTTTATCAATTTTATTAATTTGTCAAGGAACCAGCTCCTACTTTCATTGATTTGTTATTTTTTAAATATAGTTTCTCTGTCATTGATTTTTGCACTAATCTTTATTATTTCCTAACTTCTGCTGGCTGTAGGCTTAATTTGTTGTTTTTGTTCAATCTCCTTTAGATGGAGTTAGGTTCTTTATTTGAGATTTCTCTTGCTTCTTTAGGTAGGCTTGTATTGCTATATATTTCCCTCTCAGGACAGCTGGTGTAGTGGTTATGAACTCCTATAGTTTTGTTGTTGTTGTTGTTGTTTTTGTCGTAGGAACTCTTTATCTCTCTGTTTAGTTTGAATGATAGCCTTGCTTGATAAAGTGTTCCTGAATGTAGATTTTTCCCATTCATTATTTTGAATATATCATGCCACTCTCTTCTGGTTCTCCTGGTTTCTTTTGAAACATCTGTAGCTAGCCTAATGGGTCTTCTCTTGTAAGTTAAGGACTTCTTTTGTCTTTCGCTTTAAGACTTTTTCCTTATCACTATATTTTACAAATGTAATTACAATATGTCTTTGGGTTGGCCTGCTTTTATTTATTTTGATTGGAATTCTCTGATCCTGCTGGATCTGTAAGTCTGTTTCTTTTCCCAGATTAGGGAAATTTTCAGCCATTATTTCCTCAAATATATTTCCTACTCCCTTTTCTCTTTCTTTAAGAATACACTGCTGCAGAATCCAATGTAGATATTTTATGTGACAAAAATTACTGAAGACTCAATTCTGAAAATTTTTTGAACACTTTTTCTGAAGCCCAACACATTTGTATTCTTCAGTTCTCTACCTCAACCTGTATTTCTTGTAGCTGTATTTGTAAACAACTAGATGCTAAGGTTCAATGAATTGAAGAATGAAGGCTATCTTAAGTCAATTAATATGGAAACCAAATTGACAATAAACTATTAAATAAAAAATTTTAAAAATTTTATTAAAATGAATGATTTATATATACATAAAATATAAAGACATAAAGCTGAAATCTAAAAGAGGGATTTCTAAATAGTTTCTATGCTTTGAAGAGTACCAAAGTTGCAGTAATTTACCAATAAAACTTAATAGGATTTCACCGAATATATGTTTCTACAGGATTCCCCCCACCCTTGGGGGAATGTATAGGAGTATTTGTTGCCTATCTTACAGTGATTCCTCTTCTTCTTTATAACTATAGGAATCCAATTTTGTTTACCCCACAAAACCTGGTCTTTCTTCAAGCTGAAGGGCATTTTTAATAGACTAAGCCAATCACAGAGATTATATCCATTCTTCTTTCCAGTAATTGATTTAACAATGAGTATACGGTGCAGTCTAGCCAATGAGACATCAAGAAAAATCTTCTGAGAAACTCTGGAAAATATTCTAGACGCTGTGTTTATAACCATTACTCTAGACTATCTCAAGGATCAAGACAGAGATAAGAAACACTGACTAGTTCCTCCTTACACATACGATGGGGTTTGCTCTTGATAAACCAAGAAAGACCGAAATTGCTTCCCTTTACTTAAATAAAGGAACATTTGTTTTTACTGTTAATGCTATGTGTACCTATGGTGTAATAAAAAGTAAAGAGTATTCATGTCCATATGTGAGATTTCTTTTATAAATCTTTCTCATTGACTGATTTAGAAATTTTCATGGTACTGGAGCACCTGGGGGCTCAGTAGGTTAAGCATCCGACTTTGGCTCAGGTCATAATCTAAACTTTCCTGAGTTCGAGCCAAACATCAGGCTCTCTGCTATCAGCTCAGAGCCTGAGGCCCGCAGTGAATTCTGTGTCTTCCTCTTTCTCTACCCCTCCCCCACTAGCACTCTGACTCTGTCTCTCAAAAATGAGTAAATGTTAAAAAATTTTTTTAAAAAGAAGTTTTCATGGTATTGGTTTATATAAAATCTGCTGGTGAGATGGAAGCCTCACATGGTAAACAATAGAGGTCATATACTCAAACTGCTATATTAATATGCATTACTGGTGGTGAAAGGCAGGAGACATCTGTTATATACAGAGGTAGCATGGTGTGGTATATAAAAAACTAAACATAAGTAAAGACCTGTGTTCTAGGCCAGGTTCTGCCATATTTCTGATCATGTGGCTATGAACAACCCCTCAGGATATCAATTTCTCCATTTGTCAGAAAGAGTTGAAAGGATATTCACTCAGGACAACTTTATTCAACATAGTACAGAAAATTCTAACCAGGACAATTAGGCAAGAAAAAGAAATAAAAGGCATGAAAATTGAAAAGGAAAAAATAGAACAGTCACTATTTGTAAATGGCATGATATTATATATAGAAAAACCTAATATTACACCAAAAAACCTGTCAGAACTAAAAAATTAATTCAGTAAAGGTCAAGGATACAAAATCAATAACAGAACATTATTGCATTTTTATACACTAATATTAACTGTAAAAAAAGAAATTAAGAAAATAATCCCATATGCAATTCCATCAAAAAGAAAAAATACCTATGAATAAATTTAACAAGGAAGGGAAATCCCTGTGCACTGAACAGTGTAAGACACATGATATTTGTCTCTCTCTGACTTACTTTGCTAAGCATAATACTCTCTAGTCCATTGATGATATTGCACATGGCAAAACTTAATTCTATTTTATAGCTGAGTAATATTTCATTGTATTATATATACATTTTTATCCATTCTTCAGTTGATGGATACTTGGACTGTTTCTAAAATGTGGCTATTGTACAGATGTTGTGTGCATGTATCCCTTTGAATTAGTATTTTTGTATTTTGGGGCAATTAGTTGGTAATTTTCACTTATATTTGGAATTTAAGAAATAAAACAAATGAATAATGGGAAGAGAGAGAGAGAAAGAGAGGCAAATCGACAAACAAACTCTTAACTGTAGCAAACAAACTGATGGTTACCAGAAGGAAGGTGGGGCAGATGGCTTAAACAGGTGATAGGGATTAATCAAAACCACACTGAGATACCACCTCCCATTGGTCAGAGTGCCTAAAATGAACAAATCAAGAGACTATAGATGCTGGCGAGGATGTGGAGAAACGGGCACCCTCCTACACTGTTGGTGGCAATGTAAACTGATGCAGCTGCTCTGGAAAACAGTGTGGAGGTTCCTCACAAAATTAACAATAGAACTCCCCTATGATTCAGCAATAGCACTACTAGGGATTTACCCAAGGGATACAGAAGTGCTGACGCATAGGGGCACATGTACCCCAAAGTTCATAGTGGCACTATCAACAATAGCCAAATCATGGAACGAGCCTAAATGTCCATCAACTGATGAATGGATCAAGAAGATGTGGTTTATATATATAATGGAATACTACATGGCAATGAGAAAGAATGAAATCTGGCAATTTGTGGCAATGTGGATGGACCTCGAGGGTGTCATACTAAGTGAAATAAAAGAGGCAGAGAAGGACAGATGCCATATGTTTTCACTTATAAGCAGAACAGGAGAAACTTAACAAAGGACCATGGGGGAGGGGAAGGGGAAAATAGTTGAGGAGAGGGAGGGAGGCAAACCATGAAAGACTTTTCAATACTAAGATAAAACTGAGGGGTGGTGGGGGTGGGAGAGAGGGTGATGGGCATGGAGGAGGGCACTTGTTGGGATTAACATTGGGTGTTATACAGAAACCAACTTGACAATAAACATAAAAATAAAAATAAATAAATAAACCAAATATTTTCCATATGAAATGAGAAACAGAACTTTATTTCATCCCTGGGTATCCTTGTAGACAATGCATATGTAAACATTTGTTCTATTAATCATTTACTCATTTCTTTTCTTCTCCTGTATTCTTAAATCATTTTGTATGTAACTCAGACCATCTGATTCTCTCTTTTCTCCTTACCAACCCTTGACCCATCATCTTCCATAAAGTCAACCTGAAGAAGTTCATTAGACTTAGCAAGAGATAGCATATTTCAGTAGTTTTGTGAAGGCTGTGCATTTGAAAGGGTTCAAGTTCAAAACTCAAATCCAGAATGCCTCTGTGGAATTTCTCTAGCTTATACTTTTCTTCATTGGGATAATTAAGTCCTTACTGTATGTATTAACCCTGTGGCTCTAATAAAATAGATCAAGTGCGTGAAAAAGGGCAAAGTGAACTATTTTATCAAAGGGTCTAGCATCTGGGTGATAAAAAATTTAAAAAAATAAAGAGTGCACTTGCTGGGATGAGCACTGGATGTTGTATGGAAGTGTTAAAACACTATATTGTACACCTGAAATTGATATTACACTGCATGTTAACTAACTGTAATTTAAGTAAAACTTTTTTAAAAAGACACTGAAGAAAAAAATTAAAGACATGAAAAATACTGTGTGCTCGTGGATTAGAAGAATTAACATTGTTTAAATTTCCTTACTACCCAAAGCAATCTACATATTCAATGCAAACCCTATCAAAATTCCAATGGTATGTTTTCACAGAAAGAGGATGAACCTAAAATTTTTAAGGAATCACAAAAGTCTGAATAGCCAAAGCAATCTTGAGAAAGAAGAACAAAGCTAGAGGCAATACAGATACTGATTTTAAATTGTATTTCAAAGCTATAGTAATCAAAATCGTATAGTATTGCCATAAAAACAGACATACAGATCAGTGAAGCAGAATAAGGAGCCCAAAAATAAACTCACATATATCTGGTCAATTAATTTATGACAAAAGATCCTAGGATATAAAATAAGAACAGATAGGGCAAGATGGTGGAGAAGAAGGGAACACTGTTACCTCAGCACACCTGCAACCATCAAACTGAAATGAATTAAAAGCCACAACTTTGCAGAAGACATGAACAGACACTTCTCCAAAGAGGACATCCAGATGGCCTACAGGCACATGAAACGATGCTCAACATCACTCATCATCAGGGAAACACAAATCAAAACCACACTGAGATACCACCTCACGCCAGTCAGAGTGGCTAAAATGAACAAATCAAGAGCCTATAGATGCTGCCGAGGGTGAGGAGAGACCGGCACCCTCCTACACTGTTGGTGGGAATGTAAACTGGTGCAGCCGCTCTGGAAAACAGTGTGGAGGTTCCTCAAAAAACTATCCATAGAACTCCCTTATGACCCATCAATAGCACTGCTAGGGATTTACCCAAGAGATACAGAAATGCTGATGTATAGGAGCACATGTACTCCAATGTTCATAGCAGCAATGTCAACAACAGCCAAAACATGGAAAGACCCTAACTGTCCATCACCTGATAAGTGGATCAAGAAGATGTGGTATATATACAGAATGGAGTACTACATGGCAATGAGAAAGAATGACATATGGCCATTTGTAGGAAAGTAGATGGACCTCGAGGGTGTCATGCTGAGCGAAGTAAGCCAGGCAGAGAAGGACAGAAACCATATGTTTGCACTTATAGGTCTAACAGGAAAACAGGAGAAACCTAATGGAGAACCAGGGGGAGGGGAAGAGGGAAAGAGAGTTGGGGAGAGAGAGGGATGCAAAACTTGAGAGACTATTGAATGCTGAAAATGAACTGAGGGTTGAAGGGAAAGGGAGAGGGGGGAAAAGAGGTGGTGGTAATGGAGGAGGGCACTTGTGGGGAAGAGCACTGGGTGTTGTATAGAAATCAATTTGACAATAAAATATTTTTTTAAAAAGCCACAACTTTCTGATCTTCAGGAGTGGAGATGCGCACACTGACCCCTTATTGATATCAGCCTCACCTATGCCTAAGTGAGTGAGTGAGAACTGTGAACAGAGACTCTGAGAAAGGGAGCACCAGCTCAAAGTGGAGCTGGTGAAAGAGAGTGCCCAGAGACTTACCCCTGGGCCACAGAGAGCAGGGGTCCAGACACTGCACAGCACCATGCAAGGCCGTGAGGGCGAAAGACGGCCATGCAGGTTGGCACAGAATTTTGAGAGCTGCGAGCGAGCCAGCAGCACAAGACACTGTGCGGGACCCGGACTCCAAGGAGGTACAGAGCCAAGGGGAAGAGGAGAAACTGAAAGAAGACCTCAGCTGAGAGACAAACTTTCCATTTGCAGCCGCTGGGCGCAGGGAGGGAGAGAAATTTGCAGCCCTCAGTGGGCTTGTTATCTGGTGGGCCAGGCAGCCCGCAGACCTCAGGTGGAGCCAGGAAGGGCTGGCTCTCCAATTCCCCTGCTCAGTCCCGGCCAGAAAGCCACCTGGCTGCTCGAGGTTATTTTAATGATGGCAGACACTTGTAAAGTGGGTGGGCGAGGATTTGAAGGACTAGCAGACCTTAGAAAACCGAAACAATTTAACCCACCCGTGGCACGGGGAGGTTGGACTCAAGGAAGTGACTGGCAACTCACAGTCTGAGAGGGACATGAGGCTCCGCCATTCTTCTCCCTGCATCCACTAAGGAGGGGCCTCAGAGACCAGGCCTGGAGACATCGAACCACGCCCATCTGCATTGGAGAGCTGTATTCTTCTTTTTGTGCTATTTTTCAATTTTTTAAAAATTTTTTTCTATCCTAATTATTTTTAATTTTTAAGCTTCTATAATTTTCCCCTTGTTTTCTCTTTTTTATTTTCCTATTTCCTCATTTTCTCCCTTTTCCCCCTGGAGTCTGGGAAAGATCAACATTTAACACTGCTGTGATTAGATCAACCCTTACAATCCAGATATTTTTCCTTTACCTCATTCTTATCTCTATACTCCGCAGGTTTTAGGCTCTCAGCCTGTCTTTTATCTCTGGCTGTTTCTGTGCTCCCGTTTATTTTTTTCTTTCTCCTTTCCTGTCCTCTCTTTTCTTTCCTGCTCCCTTTTGTTCCTTTCCCACTTGGTATGCTTGTTTACTGGATCTGTCAGTGCGTTTGCGTGCTTGAGGTCCCTGTGTGTCTGTCTGTCTGTTTTCCTTTTCAGGGCTACCTCAAAAAAACAGGCAAAAGCACGCATAGTAAGGAAATATATTAATTACAAGCACAACAAGAGAAACTGAGAGACACCATTAAAAGAACATCTCCTGAAGCGACTGGCCCTGGATAGTCAAAGAGCCTCCTTTATTGGAGCCATACTAACTGTATCCTGAAGCTAGGGAATTCACTTTCTTCTCGAGTGCACATGGCAAATTCTCCATGATTGACCACATAATGTGTCACAAAACAACCCTCCATAAACACAAAAGAATTGAGATCATACCATGCACACTTTCAGATCACAATGCTATGAAACTGGAAATCAACCACAGGAAGATGTCTGGAAAACCTCCAAAAATGTGGAGGTTAAAAACTACCCTACTGAAGAATGAGTGGGTGAACCAGGCAATTGGAGAAGAAATTAAAAAATATATGGAAACAAATGAAAATGAAAATACAACAATCCAAACTCTCTAGGACACAGCAAAGGCAGTTTTAACAGGAAAGTTCACTGCAATACAGGCCTATATCAACAAACTAGAAAAGGTGCTAACTCAAAACCTAACAGAGCACCTAAGGAAACTAAAAAGGGAGCAGCAAGAGCACCCCAAACCCAGCAAAAGCAGAGAAATAAAAAAGATCAGGGCAGAAATAAAAAAAATAGAATCCACAAAAACAATTGAACAGGTAAATGAAACCAATAGTTGGTTTTTTGAAAAAATAAACAAAATTGATAAACCTCTAACTAGGCTCCTCAGAAAGAAAAGAAAAGATATGCAAATAGACAAATCATGAAGAAAATGGATTTATTACAACAAATCCCTCAGAAATACAAGCAATCATCAGAGATTACTATGAAAAATTATATGCCAACAAACTCGACAAACTAGAAGAAATGGACAAATTTCTAAACACACCTGCACTACCAAAATTCAAACTGGAAGAGATAGAAAATTTGAACAGACCCATAACCAGTGAAGAAATCGAATCAGTTATCAAAAATCTCCCAACGAATAAAAGCCCAGGGCTAGATGAATTCCCAGGGGAATTCTATCAGATATTTAAAGCAGAGTTAACACCAATCGTTCTCAAGTTATTCCAAAAAATAGAAATGGAAGGAAGACTTCCGGACTCATTCTATGAAGCACATATCACTTTGATTCCTAAGCCAGACAAGACCCAACAACAACAAAAAAAGAACTACAGTCTATGTCCCTAATGAATACAGATGCAAAAATACTCAACAAGATACTAGCAAATCAAATTCAACAGCATATAAAAAGAATTATCCATTATGATCAAGTGGGATTTATTCCTGGGTTACAAGCCTGGTTGAATATTTGCAAATCCATCAATATGATACATCACATTAACAAACGAAAAGAAAAAAAAACTTTTGATCCTGTAGATAGATGCAGAAAAAGCATTTGACAAAATGCAACATCGCTTTTTCATAAAAACCCTGGAGAAAGTTGGGATATAAAGAACTTACTTAAACATCATAAAAGCCATTTATAAAAAGCCCACAGCTAATGTTATTCTCAATGGGGAAACACTGAGAGATTTCTCCCTGAAATCAGGGACATGACAGGGGTGTCCACTCTCACCACTGTTGTTTAACATAGTGTTGGAAGTTCTAGCATCAGCAATCAGACAACAAAAGGAAATAAAAGGCATCAGAATTGGCAAAGAAGAAGTCAAACTTTACTTTTCACAGATGACATGATACTCTATATGGAAAACCTGATCGACTTCAACAGAAGCCTTCTAGAACTGATCAATGAATTCAGTAAAGTTGCAGGGTACAATGTCAATGTGCAGAAACTGGTTGCATTCTTATACACCGAAAATGAAGCAACAGAAAGAGAAAGCCAGAAACAGATCCCATTCACAATTGCATTAAAAACGATAAAATACCTAGGAATAAACCTAACCAAAGATGTAAAAGACTTGTATGCTGAAAATTATTGAAGACTAATGAAGAAAATTGAAGAAGACACAAAGAAAAGGAAAAACATTCCATGCTCATGGATCAGAAGAACAAACATTGTTAAAATGTCATTATTACCCAAAGCAATTTACACATTCAATGCAATCCCCATTAAAGTTGCACCAGCATTCTTCTCAAAGCTAGAATAAACTATCTTCAAATTCACATGGAACCACAGAAAACCCCAAATAGCCAAAGTAATATTGAGGAGAAAACCAAAATGGGAGGCATCACAATCCCAGACTTTAGCCTCTACTACAAAGCTGTCATCAAGACAGTATGGTATTGGCACAAAAACAGACACGTGAACCAGTGGAATAGAATAGAGAGCCCAGAACTGGAACCACAACTGTATTGGCAATTAAACTTTGACAAAACAGGGAAGAGTATACAGTGGAAAAAAGACAGCCTCTTCAACAGGTGGAGTTCGGAGAACTGGACAGCAACATGTAGAAGAATGAAATAAGACCGTTTTCTTACACCATTCACAAAAATAATCTCAAAATGGATGAAGTACTTGAATGTGAGACAGGAAACCATCAAAACCCTAGAGAGAAAGCAGGAAGCAGCCTCCTTGACCTCAATCGCAGCAATTTCGTCCTCGACACATCCCCAAATGCAAGAGAATCAAGAACAATAATGAACTATTGGGACCTCATCAAGATAAACAGCTTCTGCACTGCAAAGGAAACAATAAAAAAAACTAATAGGCAACCAACAGTATGGGAAAAGATAGTGGCAAATGGCATATCAGATAAAGGGCTAGTATCCAAAATCTACAAGGAACTCACTAAGCTCCATACCCAAAAAACAAATAACCCAGGGAAGAAATGGGCAGAAAACCTGAACAGACACTTCTCCAAATAGGACATCCAGATGGCCAACAGACAGATGAAACGATGCTCACTGTCACTCATCATCAGGGAAATACAAATCAAAGCCACAATGAGATACCACCTCACACCGGTCAGAGTGGCTACAATGAACGAATCAAGAGACTATAGATGCTGGTGAGGATGTGGAGAAAAGGGCACCCTCCTACACTGTTGGTGGCAATGTAAACTGGTGAAGCCAATCTGGAAAACAGTATGGAGGTTCCTCAAAAAACTATCAGTAGAACTTTCCTATGACCCAGCAATAGCACTGCTAGGGATTTACCCAAGAGATACAGAAGTGCTGATGCATTGGAGGACATGTACCACAATGTTCGTAGTAGCACTGTCAACAATAGGCAAATTATGGAAAGAGCCTAAATGTCCATCACCTGATGAATGGATAAAGAAGATTTGATATATATACAGAATGGAGTACTACATGGCAATGAGAAATAATGCAATCTGGCCATTTGTATCAAAGTGTATGGACCTCGAGGGTGTTCTGCTAAGTGAAATAACTCAGACAGAGAAGGACAGACACCATATATTTGTACTCATAGGTCTAACAGGAGAAACCTAACAGAGGACCATAGGGAGGGCAAGGAGGAAAGAGAGTTGGGGAGAGAGAGGGACACAAATCGTGAGAGACTATTGAATACTGAAAAGAACTGAGGGCTGAAGGGGGAGGGGAAGGGAATCATGGTCACAGAGGGGGGGCGCTTGTGGGGAGAAGTACTGGTTGTTATATGGAAACCAATTTGACAATAAACTATCAGTAAAAAGTAAATAAAGGCCAAGGCATCCTGGAACCTGAAAAAAAAAAAAAGACCAAACTAGGAAAAGCACATGATGGACCACCAACAAAATAAACATGGGAGTAAAAAAATATTTGGTTAACAGTCATTAATAAAAATATAAATGCTTGTGCTTTCATTGAATAGGAATATAACGTTAATGTCGCAAAGACATCTTAGTATCACTGAATAATATATTATTTTTAAATAGTTTATTTTCAAGTTGGTTTCCATATAACATCAATAATATATTATTAAGCGACTGAACCAACTAGACATTCTCAAAAGCATTCCAGGGGCTAGTCTTGAGTTCCTCCACCCTTGTATTATCCAGGACTGAAATTTCTTGTGAAATTTCAGTCCAGTAGACAATATAGTCAGATGTTGATTTGTGACTCTATTTTTTATTACCTAGATACTATATAATAAGATAAGGATGTTTACAAAATGTGGAGAAGATGCATTAAAAGTGCATATGTTTTCACTTAGATTTTTCAGTTGTGGCAAATGACAAGAAAAGAAAAGTGATTTTTATAAATGAGAATGAGACAAACCTCCACTTAAATATGAAAATATGACCAGATTTTTGTTAACAGATGACAAAACCTACCTTTATATTTTAGAAAATCTTGCATCCTCCAGTTATCATTGCTTACTAGCCTAAAAGGACAACTTTAAATGTAGTTGAGAAACAAGAATCTGTCACTTTCAAGAATCAGAAAGTGAGGGCGCCTGGGTGTCTCAGTCAGCTGAGTGGCTGACTTCTGCTCAGGCCATGATCTCACAGTTCACAAGTTAGAGCCCCATATCAGGCTCTGTGCTGACAGCTCAGAGCCTGGAGCCCATTCCGTGTGTCTCTCTCGCTCTCTACCTCTCCCCTGCTCATGCTTTTTCTCTCAAAAATGAATAAACACTAAAAAATTAAAAAAAAAAGAATCAGAAAGTGAATGTTCTCTATTACTTTGTGTGAGAAGTCGTAGCTATGCCCCAAGGGCTGAACTATGTACAGAGAGAAGTCATGGACCTATAAAATGGTCTGCCTCTTTAGTGAATTAAGCCAGACTCCTAGAATTATGCCCAGAAGTAAATGGTTGACAAGCTCTCCCAGTAGCCATTTCTCTGCAGACCAAAACAACTGCACATGTCAAGAGAAAAATGCTTTAGGACGAGTAGCCTGTAGCCATGTACCCATGTACAACCAGCAAAGTTTTAAAAGGATTTCAAGTGTTTTTTGTTCTGAATAAATTCTTAGGCAATAATATCTGTTTGCAATATGGGTGGGGGAATTCATTCTTCATTTCCATAGAGAATATGCTGATTATTCTCCCTACTTTCAAGTCAGTTCCACTCTTAATTTTCTGATTTCTTTTTTTCCCTTTTTTT
>PJEM01017953.1:0-20235 GCA_004023845.1 Helogale parvula
ACCTCCACACTGTTTTCCAGAGCAGCCGTACCAGTTTACATTCCCACCAACAGTGTAGGAGGGTGCGTGTTTCTCCACATCCTCGCCAACATCTATAGTCTCTTGATTTGTTCATTTTAGCCACTCTGACTGGCGTGAGGTGGTATCTCAGTGTGGTTTTGATTTGTATTTCCTTAATGATGAGTGATGTTGAGCATTGTTTCATGTGTCTGATGGCCATCTGGACGTCCTCTTTGGAGAAGTGTCTGTTCATGTCTTCTGCCCATTTCTTCACTAGACTATTCATTTTTTTGGGTGTGGAGTTTGGTGAATTCCTTGTAGATTTTGGATACTAGCCCTTTATCTGATATGTCATTTGAAGCTATCTTTTCCCATTTTCCATTGCCTATTAGTTTTATTGGTTGTTTCTCTTGCAGGGCAGAAGCTTTTTATCTTGATGAGATCCCACTAGTTCACTTTTGCTCTTGATTCCCTTGCCTTTGGGGATGTGTCAAGTAGGAGATTGCTGCGGTTGAGGTCAAGAAGGTTGTTTCCTGCTTTCTCCTCTAGGGTTTTGATGGTTTCCTGTTTCACATTCAGGTCCTTCATCCGTTTTGAGCTTATTTTTGTGTATGATATAAGAAAGTGGTCGTTTCATTCTGCTACATGTTTCTGTCCAGTTCTCCCAGCGCCACCTGTTAAAGAGGCTGTCTTTTTTCCATTGGGTACCCTTTCCTGCTTCATCAAAGATTAATTGGCCCTACACTTGTGGGTTCAATTCTGTGTTCTCTATTCTATTCTATTCTCTCCATTTGTCTGTGTGTCTCTTTTTGTGCCAATACCATACTGTCTTGATGATGACAGCCTTGTAGTAGAGGCTAAAGTCTGGGATTGTGATGCCTCCCATTTTGGTTTTCTTCTTCAATATTACTTTGGCTATTCGGGGTCTTTTGTGGTTCTATACAAATTTTAGTGGGTTTTTTAAATGTTTATTTTTGAGAGATAGAGAGAGATGGAGTGTGAGCAGGGGAGAGGCACAGAGAGAGGGAGACAGAATCTGAAGCAGGCTCCAGGCTCTGAGCTGTCAGCACAGAGTCCGACTCAGGGCTTGATCTCATGAACTGTGAGATCATGACCTGAGCCAAAGTCGGTCACTTAACTGACTGAGCCACCCAGGTGCCCTCCATTCATTTTATATGCTTACGCTTTAGTTCTTCACAGGCTGTGTCAAGTGCCTCCTCAAAGAACCAGGGACCTGTACGTATGTTATCAATGGATATGTTGGACCAAACCTACCCACCTTCACTTAGATGACTGAAGCGGCTT
The DNA here is from genome assembly GCA_004023845.1 of Helogale parvula. NCBI lineage: Eukaryota > Metazoa > Chordata > Mammalia > Carnivora > Herpestidae > Helogale > Helogale parvula. Next base: position 1,306 of record PJEM01017953.1, read on the forward strand.
CATAAATGGGCTCCTTGCTTCCTTCTTGTACCATAATCCCCTCTCCAAGCAACAGTGACCTTTAAAAAATGTAGATTATGAATTATCATCTCTTGGCCTTTAGAATGAAGATACTCATGACCAGCCCTTCCCCAGAGTTGAGTTTACCTATTGGATGTCTTGCTCACTGTGCTCTAGAATGTTCTTCCTGTCTTGGGCATTTACACTAGCTCTTCACTCTGCCTGGAAGTCTCTGTTTCTACATCTTAGACTGGTGAATTCTCATGATTATGGCATTAACTCTCCTTCAGAGGCCTCTCCAGATTCCCTCCCCCCTTCAGAGGACATTCTCAGTCTCTGTTGTTGTGTCCTCTTGTTTGTTTGTTTTTTTTTATTTGTGTATATCCTTAAACTATTTACTTCTACCTTGGCTACTTTTTACCACCACACACCTCTCCTCCAAAAGTTAGACCCTCTAAGGCATAACTTGTCTTGTTCAAGGCTTTATATAAGGACCTAGTATTCCGGAGGATGAAATCATTCTGACCGTTACTGTGTTCTGTTTTGCCCGACTTCTCTGTTTTTAGACCGCAGGGGAAGATACAGAGAGAGAGTTAAGGCTAAAATATTGACAATGTGGGACAACATCCCTTGGCCTGAAGACCATATATATCTTCGCAACATGACTGAAAAGGAACACGAGGAACTTAAGAGCCTCCTGTATCCCAGCAGGACTGGAGCCCAGCCAAAGACCATCGTCCTGGAGGGCCCAGCAGGGGTCGGGAAGACCACCTTGGCAATGAAGGCTGTGCTGCATTGGGCGGAGGGCTTTCTCTTTCAGCAGACATTCTCCTATGTTTTCTTTATCAGTTGCCATAAAGTTAAAGAGATGAAGGCTACCACATTAGCCGGCCTGCTTTCCCGGGACTGGCCTGATTCCCAGGCCCCCGTTGAAGAGCTCATGGGTTGCCCTGAGAGGCTCCTGTTTGTCATCGATGGCTTTGAAGAAATGGACGTGCCCTCCAATTTGGATGACAGCCCACCATATCAAGACTGGTACCAGCAGCTCCCAGTCAACAGAATCCTGTTCTGCTTGTTGAAGAAAGAGTTGGTTCCCCAGGCCACCTTACTGATCACGACCAAGGAGTATAGAACCAACGATCTTAAAGACTTGTTACTGAATCCATGGTTTGTACAAATCTTAGGGTTCACAGAGGGAGACCGGGAGGAGTATTTCATCAGGTACTTTGGTGACCAAAGCAAAGCTAAGAAAATCTTGCACTGGGTAAGAAAGAATGACACTCTCTTTCACTTCTGCTCTGCCCCCATGGTGTGCTGGACTGTGTGCTCCTGCCTGCGGCGGCAAATGGCGAGAAGCCCGCACTTCCAGCTGAGCACCCAGACCACCACCAGTCTGTACGTCTACTTTTTCTCCAGCCTGTTCGCCACAGCAGAGGTGACTTTGTCAGACCAGCGCTGGCCAGAGCAGTGGAGAGCCCTCTGCTCTCTGGCTGCAGAGGGGATGTGGGTTTGCAAGTTCACATTTGCAAAGAAGGACCTCGAACACAGGAATCTGGAAGCCCCTGTCATTGGCTCTCTGCTCAGGTGGAATATTCTTCGAAAGGTCAGTGACTGTGAGGACTGTGTTACTTTCACTCATCAGAGTTTCCAGGTGTTTCTGGGGGCCATGTTCTACGTTCTCAGGGGGCTGAGAGGCTCTGCTGGTGGGCCTCCAAAGCACCAGGAGATGAAGGTGCTTCTGAGTGATGCCTTGGCTGACACAAACTCCTACTGGCGTCCGATGGCTCTGTTTGTGTTTGGCCTTGTAAGAAGAAACCTGGCAGAAGAACTGGAGGAGACTTTGCTTTGTAAAATGAGTCCCAAGATAATGGATGAATTACTAGAATGGGCAGAAGAATTAGGAAGCTATAACCTCATCTCCAACTGTTTTGAATTCCTACACTTTTTTGAGTGCTTATATGAGACTCGGGAGGAGAACTTTGTAAGGCAGATCTTGAGTCCTCTCCTTGAAGCGGACCTCGACATTTTTGGGAATCTGCAACTCCAAGCTTCCTCCTTTTGCCTAAAGCACTGTCAAAGGCTAAATAAGCTACGGCTTTCTGTCAGCGGTGCCATCCCTCAGACGGAAGTGACTTTCAACTTGGGAACTCTGGAGTGAGTAATGCAAGGCTGTTTGCCTCCCAGATTTCTTCTTCCCAGGCTCTGTCCAGGTTCTCCCATGAAAACTAGGGCTGTACTGTTGTGTTCTCGGTGGTTGTGGTTGACGACACATTCTAAAGGTGATAACAAATCTTCTGATGTTAAGGTCAGTCCGTGCTTCTCTACAGCACTGCTTCCTTTTGTCTTTCCTCATGGTTTTTAATTGTCTGTAGATCAGAATTAACCACGATGTTAAACATATGAATACACGGGCATGTGTTCACACACAAATACAAATACACTAAGCTTGGAAACAACTACTCTAACCAACGCTGTCATAATTCTGGGCTCCGTGTAGAACTTTATATCCTTCAGGTGCTAGAATATGTTCTTTGTTTCACTTCATCTGAGATAAGAAGTTTAATTCATGACTTGAATGCTTTTTCACTCGTGCAAACATTGAGAACCTACTACAGCAAGAAAGCACTAAATAATTAGAATTCTAATTATCCTAAGTTCTAAATATCACATGAACCACTTTTTAAAGTTTTTTGAAAAATTTTATTTTTGAGAGAGTACAAGTGGGAGGGGCAGAGAGAGCGGGAGAGACTATCCATCCTAAGCAGGCTCCACACTGTCAGTGCAGAGCCTCATGTGGGCTTCAAACTCCTGAACTGTGAGACCATGATTCCTTTTTAATTTTTTAAAATGTTTTTTATTTATTTTTGAGAGAGAGACAGTGTGAGCAGAGGAAGGTCAGAGAGAGAGGGAGACAAAGAATCTGAAGACAGGCTCCAGACTCTGAGCTGTCAGTACAGAGCCTGACACGGGGCTTGAACCCATGAACCACGAGATCATGACCTGAGCCGAAGCCTGATGCTCAACCAACTGAGCCACCCAGGTGTCCCGGTGTGAGACCATGATTTGAGCCAAAATTAAGAGTCAGGTGTTTAACCAGCTGAGCCACCCAGGCACCCCCCTCCCTTTTTAAATCACAAAACGCTCTGGGGGTAAGTTTTATTATCTACATTGAGAGATAGAAAATTGGAGCACAGAGATTCAGTTATATCTTAGGTGACACAGCTCTGAATTGATCTTAGGACCTTTTGACTTGAAGTCTGAACTTGTACGGATTATCCAATGGCCACCTAACCTCACTTACATGGTTGCCTTCCTCTGAAAAGAATGGTTGAAGATTGTTGGAATAAACCGTCTGGGACTTTGAGAACTATACTGCTGGGGTCATGGTTTTCCTGCCCAGAACTGCAGTAAATTCCTGTGCTTGCGTTTGGTCTGTTTCCGCCTCCCACAGACCACACTCTGGGTGTTGGTTGAGGTTCACTTTCTCTAGTAACCGTTCCTTCCCTCCCTCATCAAGGACAAGGCCACATTCCAAGACAGGCCAGTGGCAGGGTGTTTGCTCCGTGTTTTCCAATGGGAATCTCAGCGAACTGGACCTGAGCAGCAGCAAGCTGAACACTTATGTGATGAAGAAACTCTGTTATGAGCTGAGAAATCCGAGGTGCAAACTCCAAAAACTGACGTAAGTGTGAGACCCTCAGTTTGAAAAATTCCATCAGAGGATAATCCAATGATTCCTTTGGATTTTGGCAGTGAGTGTCCATTTTCCAGAAAGTAAGTTCAGGTGCTCAGGAGAATAAAATAAACATGTTTTGTGAGTGGAACGGCTAGCTGGGCAAAGACCCAGCGCCGTGTTGTACATGATCTTGCGTAGAGAAATGCATAGACCAACTCGTTTTTCTAGAAGACCTCTGCACAAGGCTGCTGGTTTGAGCTGGTTGTGACGGAGTAGAAGGCTTGTAGGGTGTGACCGAGACAAGGCACCTGAGGAGAGCCAGGGTTCCCGGAGAGCCTAGGTGAAGTGCTGTGTCTCACGGAAAGGTGGGGTAGTTGGCATCTGTTCACTCAGTGAGTGCTTACTGAGCATCTCTTCTCTGTTCTGACACTATAGCACTGAGCAGAACAGATCATTCCTGCCTTTGTGAAGCTCACAGTGGTGGAGAAACCAATAGAAATGACCAGAGTAGTGCAGGAGACCGTTACCTCTCCCAAAGCAGGAGGAGATCCGTTCAGGGACTCGGTGTGAAAGAGGAGGCTTTGTGTTTTTAAATCGCGGAAGGTCCTCTCGTATCTAAAAGGTATTTGAGTCAAGACGTACTTGTCGGGGCTGAAGCCTCGTTTTGGACTGAAGTGTCTCCCACATGACGTAAGCAGAGATCCCCGCATCTCCGATCTGGCTGGGAGGCTGGACGAACGGGGGTACTCCTTGACAGAAGAGCTGGGGGAGAGCTGCCTGGCCAAGGTCAGAGAGCGTGGCTCTCGGAGAAGGAGAAGGCGTTAGGGTGGATGCTCTGGAGTTCAGGCCAACGAATTCTGTCTTGTCCCTCTGCAATTCGGTGCTTCCTCAAGGTCTGAGAATCCGATGCATGTGCCGAGTGAGTGAGTTCAGTGGCCGGGATTTGGCAACAATGACTCTCATCAATCCTGAGGGAGCTGGACCCAACCCGTAGGGGCAGCTCGAAACATCCCGCGTGAGGATCTGCTTTGTCCTCCTTCCGGCTTTCCTTCCCTTTTGGTCTTACTTCATCCTGAAGATGAGGAGAAATAAATCTAAGAGAAAACAAGGGGAGAGACATGTTCTCACTAGACTGTAGTGGGTTGGTGTGGGACGTACCCTCCACCCCGACCCCCAAGAAGAGTAGGAGGCTCCAAGGTCTCTTAATGGCAGGCTGGTTGAGGAGGGGACTGATTTCCAATCGAATATACCCACGTGAGCTTCAGTTTTTGGATTCCTCTTCCATATGTATGTCCTTGAGGGGGGGAGTGTGTGTGGGGGGCAGAAAGTCCAGATGAGGAAGCACCCCCTCCGTGGGGCCAGCCTCCTTACCCCCTCGCTTCCTCAGGTGCAAATCCATAACTCCTGTGAGGATTCTGAAGGAACTTGTCCTTGTCCTGCACGGTAACCACAGACTGACACACCTGAACTTGAGCTCGAACCACCTGGGGATCCCCGTGTCCACGATGATCTTTAAAACCTTGAGGCACTCAGCCTGCAACCTCCAGTATCTGTGGTAAGTCTCCGGTTTACAGGTCTGTCCCCCAGGTCACCCTGCAGTTCAGGGGTGCATTGGGAGCACAGGACTCAGCATGGCCGTGACAGGCTGCAGAGAAGGATGAGCAAGGGGAGTGAGCATGTGCGTACGGGGCAGGGCTTTGCAAAGTCTCGTCCACCAGAGCCACCTGAGGGGGACCCACCACCACCCCGCCCCCACCCAGCAGGGCTTCTCGGCGAGGAGTGGCTGCTGGCATTTCTAACAGGCTCTGGGGTGGCCCTGGGCCCTGGGCCCTGGACCACGCTCCGAGTAACGTTGACTTGGAGGCCATCCTGCCTCCCAGGGGAAAGGGTGAGGAACAGGGAGAAAATTGGTTTTTGTTTGTGGAGCAAGGGAGCCTCCAAATGAAGATCTCTCTTCCCGGGAGTAACCGCCTGTCTCGGGGCCTCTCTGGCAGGTTGGAGTCATGCGGCCTCACCCCTCTAGTCTGTCGTCATCTCTTTCTGGAGCTCAGCAGGAACTCGAGTGTGCGCTTCCTGAGCCTGGGAGACAATGATCTCTCTGGTATTGAGGTGAAAGGTCTGCCAGGGCCCTCAGAGATGGCCAAGTCTTCCCTGAAGGAGCTGTCGTAAGCCTTCTTGCCTTCTCGAAATACCATCTTTGGGGAGTCTTGGGGAACCCCCATTGGAGTCACCCATCCCGACACATTCCGCACCTTCCCTCTGTCCACCCTCCTCCTTGGGGCTTTGCCTCGGCCCGCTTTGCCCTCACCTCGATTGTGGGTGTCTTTCCTTCCAGCCTCCCCTGAACCCAGTGGTTTTAAATTCGGGGTGATCTTGTCCTCCAGGGGACAGTGCCTGGACACTGGGATCTAGTGGGCGAAGACTAGGTGTGATCACTGTCCTTCGATGCACTGGAGGCCCCCCTCACCCCCTCTGCACCCCAGCACCACTAAGAATGTTCTTGCCCAAAGGTCAGTAGGGTTGAGAATGAGAAACCTTACCTTGACCCCCTTTTTCCTCCCTGAAGCTTCTGTTGTTTATCCAGCTTTATCTTTCCATGATGTTTGGGTCCCAGATGTGTAGCCTAAAGTCCTGAGAGTTTGAGAAAGAAAGAAAGCGTTGCTGAGGCTTACCGTGTTCCCCGTACCTCCCGCAGCCTGGAGAAATGCAGCCTGTCAGCGGCCAGCTACCAGGGTCTAGCTTTGCACCTCACCAGGACCCAGAGAACCACCCGCCTGTGCCTGGGATTCAATCCACTCAGAGACGATGGCGTGAGGCTCCTGTGTGCTTCCCTGACCCACCCCGAGTGTGCTTTAGAGAGATTGGTGTAAGTGCCTCCTGGCTCTGTTTCCAGAAAGGACTTTGTTTGGGGGTGGGCCTGGAGGAAAACCATGGGTCCTCCACTCAGGACCGTTGATATCACTGCACACTCACACTCTGAGCCAGGGCTCTGGCGCTGTTCCAAACACAGGTTCTGAGTGGCGCCCCCAATTTGTTGACTCAGTCTCTGGGGGTTGTGCCAAGGAGTTCAGTTTTAACAAGGATACCAGGAAATTATGACTTGGTGAACTGGTATCTGAGCTCCGATCTCCAGACACAGAGCTGGGCACCGAGGGTGGGGCGGTGGATATGACAGACCAGCTTCTTGCTGGTGAGTAGGGTGTCGATTGATGAGCGAGATACCAAAAACCAAAAGCAGTAGTTCGGCCAGGAAGACCAAGTGCGATGAGTAGACCAGGATGGTGTGTTGGCTTCCAGGTAATGTCCCCACCACCCTGAGGAGGGGACATGGGAGCAGAGACGGAAGACACGGCACACAGAGAAGGAAGAGGAAGGGAAGGACCCGAGACTGGAGTGTCCTAGGAATAGCCAGGGGACCAGTGAGGCTGGGGTGACGTGAGCAAGGGGGAGAATGCGTGGTGCTTGGAATGTGCCATGGACGTGTAGGGATCTGGTTTTTTGGGAGCACGGTGGAAAGTTCCCTGAGGACTGGAGGTTATAAAGGACAGACTCTGAAAGATCACTCGGGCTGCGCTAAAGGGTAGACACTAGGGAAGCAGAAATAGGAGAAGCAGGTGCCTGTCGATCCAGCACGAGGATGAGCCTGACTGGGCCAGGTGAGGTGCTGGGGCTTGAGGGTGTGCTTGGAGGTAGAGCCGTAGGGCTTGCTGGTGGGTCAGTGGTGGTTGAAGGGAGAAAGGAACCAGGAGCGCCCCCCAGGTGGTGGGTGTGTCAGCTGGGTCAAAGGTGTTGCCGTTTTCCGACACGGAGAAGACGGGAGGATGAAGTGCGGGTGTTCGGACCGGGACGTGGGAGCATGAGACCTTGTTAATCAGCCACGTAGAGCTGTCGTGTGTTTGTAGGACCCTAGGTCTCCAGGAGGTGGTTGGGTGGGGATGAGTCCACCGGCAGTGGGAGGTGCCAAGTGGGAATTCGTTCTGCTGCTCTGGGCAGTTGTGGAATAGACAGAGAGGTGGGTTTTCCTGCAGCTGGATTCTGTTCAGGTGAGCATGAAGGGATAGAAAAGCCAGGGATCTTGAGGCACCACTGAAGGGGTGTGTGGGAAAAGACCACCGAGTCTGAGCCGGGGACCAAAAGGGGAGCACTTCCGGCACAGAGCTTCAAAGAACCGGAATATTCGTAGGCAGTTCATACATATGTAATATGAACTAATAGGACATATGACAGTTATAGGTAACACTGTATTTATGCCGTTTATCACTGTAGCTATGTAAGGTACTTGAGCATGTGTTAATATTGTATATGATACATATAAAATCATATACCACATAATATGTAGTTATATAAATGTTACACAATAACAGGTATGCCATTTTTGTATCTTACATAACACCTGTATGTCTAACACATGCTACGTATTTCAGACATGTGTGCTGTCTGTATCTAATGCCTATATGATCTGTTACATCTCCTACATAACTATAGATTAATGTAAAATATATAATTCACAAGGTATGTCACACAGTGACATTATCACACGTACACCATGTATGAATGTCCGTTATCATACCTAGACCTGTAATGTATACAAACTCTATAAAATGCACTGTGCGTACCGAACACATCCGTATTCTAGATCTCCTGCGACTTGGACTGCACACTGCATATCATGGCTCATGGGCCTGTCAGTGCTGTGACAGAACATGGTCGTTTCCCCCTTAGTGAGAAACGAGGCTGGAGGGGATAATGCAAGGTGCCTGACCGCACTTACTAGTGGCCGAGCAGCGTGAACCCATGTCCCACTGGCCCCAGAGCCTTGGGTTCATCCCCAGCCTCCTCAAGCTCTTTTAAAGTGTTTTCCCATCTATTTATTTTTTTAGTTTCACTTAAACTTAAAAAAATTCTCACATTAAACTTTTTTGACCTGTGAAAAGTCATGCAGATTTAATATGTACAAGTTGGTGAGTTAGGACAGAAAGACACACCTGTAAGACCATCGCCACCAGTAAGGCTGTAAACCTGTCCATCTCCCTCCAAACCTTCCTCCCGTACCCTTTTTTATTAATTGTTTTTGAGGTGAACACTTAACGTAGAAAATTTAAGTACAGAGAAAAATCTAAATCTTGGAGAACTTTATACCGTCCGGAACCGTTACCCAGCAAGCACGCCTCTGTGGTACGTCTTCAGAACCTCCTCGTTTTGCATTCCTCACACTTGGTGTGCTTCGAGCATCCCTGTATCAATACTGTTTTCGAAACCAAACACTTAAGCACCAGCATGTGCCTGCTGCGCTCACTACAGAAGTCTGGGGAAGGCTAAGTTAGCACGGATACTCGGCATCTCCTGGAGGGCGGTTCAGGGGGACACCGGGGTTGGACTCAACACCACGGTCAAGGTGGGGCTTGAGGCTTGCGTCCCCAGTGGTCTTGGGGGGGGGTGCTTCCCTGAGCGTCTGTCTCTGTGGCTCTTCTCCCACAGGCTCTGGCTCTGCCAGCTCGGCGCGCCCAGCTGCGGGCACCTGTCAGACGCTCTCCTTGAGAACCAGAGTCTGACCCATCTGAACTTGAGGAGGAATGACCTGAGAGACGAGGGAGTGAAGTTGCTGTGTAAGGCCCTCAGTCGTCCAGACTGCAGCCTCCGGAACCTGGAGTAGGTTTGCCGCCCTGCCCTTCAGAGGATGAGAAGAGAGCATGCAAAGTGACCTGCAGATGCCCGGGTTCCGGAGGGGCTGGAGTCCGGGTGTAGACATGATTATTGCTCACATAGAGAAGCTTCGGGTTCTATTGGAGGGCGTGTGGTGGAGGTGGGTTACTGGATGATTGATGAGGACTGACCACAGTGCGTGCTGCGGGTCCCCAGGACCAGCCCATGAGATCGCTGACGCATGGAGGGCTCAGTTCTGCACGGACTGCCAGTTAGTGGCTGTGGTTTATTACAGTGAAGAGAGAAAAAGCAAAATTGGCAGAGGGCAAAGGTGCATGGGTGAGATTCAGAGGAGACCTCTAGGTGGCGTGGAGAGGGGGCCACGCTGTTGTCCTGTCTACTTCATTTCCACCAGGGGTGGATAGGGCACCCAGGGTGTCTGACCTCCTGCCCGCACCCCTTCTTCCCGGGCTCTGGATGAGAAGTCTGGCTTTGGCGTCTTTCTTCCTTGGGAGACTGTGAGATGGGCTCGGGTACATAGAACAAAGTCTAAAGAGGCCAGGATTGCTCTTCTTCCCTTTCTGTTCGTTTTGCAGTTTGTCGAATTGCTCTTTCACGGCAGAGGGCTGCCGGGAGCTCGCTCACGCCCTCCAGCACAGTCATAACCTCCAGGTTTTGGATGTTGGGAGCAATGATGTTCAGGATGATGGAGTGAAACACTTGTGTGAGGTCCTAAAACATCCGAATTGTGCACTGAACACACTTGGGTGAGTTGACACTGTTCTCTTCATGGGAAGCCCCCAGCTGTCCTGTTGGAAGAGATAGATGCGGTCACCAGGGTGTCCAAGAGGGCAGGGAACAAAGGACTCATTCTCTTGTTAAAAATATCTTCTCAGTGATAAGCTTCAAGTTCAAAGACAGAAGTTCACTGCACTTACTCCCTCCTTGGCACATTGTAAATACTCTTTTCAATCGGTGCCTTTTGGATAATAGGTGAGAGAGGGGTGGGTACAGCATGTTTCCTGGCTGGAGAGTCCTTTCTATCTAAGAGAAAGGTCATGTGTTTGTTTAGCAAACTAAGATGGTTTAGACTTGAGGAATAGGAGTTTTGGTGAAGCACAGCTTCCATGATAGCTATTTTTCACATCGGCAGTGATTCTACTCACTCTCCAAAATGGTAGGAGATTCTACAGTATTTCTTTCTCTGTGGAAATGCTGCCATGTGCATTTAATAGATGGACTTTGAGGGCATTATGCCCATAAGTAAGTCACAAGTCACTGCTTTTCACTACATCCTTATCCTTCAAGAAGTATCTTTTTAAGTTTTTATATTTATTATTGAGACCGAGAGAGACAGAGCATGAGTGGGCAATAGGCAGAGAGAGAGGGAGACACAGAATCTAAAGCAGGCTCCAGGCTCTGAGCTGTCAGCACAGAGCCCGATGCGGGGCTTGAACTCAGACTGTGAGATCATGACCTGAGCCGAAGTCGGATACTCAACCGACTGAGCCACTCAGGCGTCCCAAGAAGTATCTTGAGGTACACTATTCTTTATCCTGCAGGTAAAGGAGAAGCCTCAGATTTACACAAGTAATTCAGGGTCCTCTTTGTGCCTTAAAATAGAAAGATGGTCTGGTTTGGAGCCCAACTGTGAAAGAAAAAATGTTTGTAAAAAGTGGATGTGAGTTTATTAGATCCTTTAAAGTACTAAAATATGATTACAACCTCTTCATTACACTTTCCTCTTATTTCTAAATTCAACAAAACAAAACTCTGTCTTCCTAGTAGCTGTCCAACCGTATGTTCAAAGACGAAAAGTGACAAAGTGTTACATCAGTTTAACATAGTAGAAATTTCCACTAAGTCCATAAAAATATGTGATAGGTGTCCATATATGAAAATTTTAAGAATCACTGTGTTCTACTCCTGAAGCCAAGACTACACTGTATGTTGACCAACTTGAACTTAAATTTAAAAAGTGCTTACAGAAAAAACATTTGATGCATGAAGAGTGGAGAGAAAGAATAGGTTTTCTTCAGGTAGAAGAGGTTGGGTAGGATCCAGTGAATGATTCAAGATCAAGGTACTATTTGGTGGGTAGGAAGAGAATGACAGGAGGAAAACAGACTCCAATATCACACAAGTGCATCCTGTCTCCAGTCTAGCGCCACCTGCAGGGCTTTTACCAGTACCTTATAGTGTATATTGTTGACCTTGACCGTGAACCTTTAATAGTACCCATGGTCATCCAGGCCAGTGTTTCTCAGTAAGAGCCGATTCCCTACCCCCCTTCCCCCCCCACACACAGGGGAGATTGAGCAAAGTCTGTGGACTAGGGATTGCTATTGGGATCTGGTGGAGCCAGAACCAGATGAGAGCCAGGAACGCTGCTCAGCATCCTATAGAACCGAGGCCCGCCCACCAGCCCAAAGGGGGAGTTGTGCCCAGGTTGAGAAGCCCTGGTTCGATGGTAAAGATGGAATCCTGTTGACACAAGTAAGCCATGCAGGAGCCTACTTCAAGGTTACAACTTTGGAAAATAAAACTGGATGACAGTGAACCGAGTATCAGGCAGGCATTGGTCATTAAAGACAACGTGAGAGCTGTTGCAAACATTTACCCATTTCTGCATCCAGGGAGAAGCACTTAGAGAGTGAGGGCTCCAAACCAGACCATCTTTCTATTTTAAGGCACAAAGAGGACCCTGAATTACTTGTGTAAATCTGGTATGTGGCAGGCTCTCTACTGCTTAACCACAGACTTGTTCCTAGATCTGTATCCTTTCTAACTTTTCAGTCCTAGAGGAACATCTTTCATACTGCCTTCTCACCCACCCGTAGGTTGGAGAAATGCAATCTGACATCTGCTTGCTGCCAGCATCTTTCCTCTGTTCTCAGAAGCAGTAAAAGCCTGCTTAACCTGAACCTTTTGGGGAATAACTTGGAGCCCAGAGGAGTCACCACACTGTGGAAGGCCTTGAAAAAACCAACCTGCAAACTTCAGAAGCTTGGGTAATCCCCACCACCTTCGATGCTGGGAGGCACCTGACGGAAAGGGGAAGGATGGGCCGATGTTTTACAGCAAGCATTGGGCTCACCCTGCAGTGGATTTCCCGGAGCAGTGCTGGCCAGAGAACCTTTAGTAATGATGGAAACGGTCTAGGTCTACCGTTGAACAGAGTAGCCAGTAGCGGCATGTGGTAAATGGGCACTTGACACGTGGTTAATGCGCCCAGGGAGCTGAATGACTGAAATGGCCGCATGGGGGCAGTGACAACCAGACTGGGTAGCACAGCCCTGCAGATGACTGGGCAGTGGAGGAGTCCCCTCATTTTTCTCATTCTTGTGCCTACTCAATAATTCACTCAGCAGACATTCATTCAACGATACCTTTTTTGAATGCTGACTATGGGCCAAGCGTGCCATGGCAGACAGCAGGAAGCAAATGGTCACGAGCCTTGCCGCCCTGGGTCTGCGTTCCCCTCAGGGAGATGAGAAATCTGAGATGTGTAAAAGCAGCGTTGTCATGAATGCTGTGCAGGAAACTTGAGATTGTAGTAGAGAAACCAGGGTGATCAGAGTGGCACCAAAAGGCGTGCCAGAGGTGGTGATGTTGACCTTGAGTCCCAAGGAGGCTGGAAGGAGGAATGTACACAGCAGGAGGGGAACGTGGACAGTGACGAGAGACCAAGAGTGTTCACAGAAAGTTGGGGTAACATGTGCAAAGGCTGAGGTTAGACCATGCTCTCTACTGCCCCTTCCGGCAGTGCAATAAGCGTGTTTAATTAGAACACTCTGCCTTAGTCAGTGTTCTGGAGATGAGGTCAGAAAGGTAAGCAGGGTTTTCTTTTCTCCTGGAGAAAGACCTTAAACTAGGCACATTTTAGCAGAAATCCTAGATACCAAGGAATCTTGCCTGCTTTGGGAAGTTGTTCAGAGTCTATACATTCAGGACTTTCTATTACCAACTTCACATCTAAGTAACGCATCATTAAAAGCATTCTCTCTTTTTCATGCAGGCTTGAAAAAGAGTTGTACAACGTCGTGAAAGGGGAGCTCGAGAAATTGCAGGAGAGGGGGTCCTTTCTGAGAGTCAAGTGTAAGTGGGATTTCAATGACCTTGAGGACAAATGGTGGTGGTAACCCAATAGTGAGATGCCGCGGCTACACCGTGGGATGTTCTTGAAGTAGAACCACCAGGAGATTTCTCGGGTGTCCCTGCTCTTGCAGACAAAGTGCTTTCCCCACAGTTTGGGTATTAAATACGCTGCCTACGACAATCTCCAGAATCCTAATCTAATGCTACATTTGGCCCCAAGATCCTACGCTGGCTTTTCCTTAAGTTTCCTTTTGTTCTCCTTGGTGTAATGTCTTTAACTCCCACATGTTAAGAGAATTCAATAAAGAAAATGATATACAATATACCTTGAGGAAGCCTAAAGCCTCATTTTCCAATGGACAAGAGACGGGATAGATGTGCCTACAGTTCCCTAGTTGTTACACTGTGGGTAAGCCAGCCAGGTGGAGATCCAGAACCACTCCGAAGATGCAGATAGACCTGATTTTGGCTTCCACGTCTACCTTTGAATGATCCGTGGCTATGTTATATCTAAGATGTATTTTACTCACCTGAGAATGCTGGGGAACATGGATCCTACACAGGATGTGATGCGAAATTGATGTCATGCATGGGAATGCTTATGAAGATATTATTACAATTTTATCTCCTTCGTCTTGTTTTTAATAAGCGAAAGCTGTCCGAAGTAGTCTTTGGAAACGGTTGGACATTCATTTCATGTTGCATTTTGTAACTTATAAAGCCTCACGTAGCGTGTCTCAGTCCTCATCAGAGACCTGTTAAGTAGGGACGTTTGTACTCGATTGATTTTTAAGACAAAGACACTGAGGGTAAACGTTTGACAGCAAATTACAGAAATAGTAAGTCAGATAATGGAGCCAGCGTGCCCTATGAGGCCCAGTGGGTCGAATGCCATGGTCCTTCTGTCCAGCATGTTGCCCTATGATTAAAGATTAGTGAAATCCATGGTCCTTGAACCGAATCCTTCCTTCTCTTCCTTGTGCATTTTGGTCATTCATCACAGATAAGGCTGGGATAGTGAGCGGGGGGAGGTTTATAAACTTAGAAAATCTTGTCAAGGAAGAGATTTTTTTTTTAAATCAAAGATTTAGATCTGCCTTAATCTCCATGTCATCACTTCGGTTACTGTTGGTTAACGAAGCATGGTGTTATTTTTGATAATCTGACAAACTGTTAACCCCAAATCCAAGATGATCCAAAAATTTCTTCGTTGTTTCTTTAAAAACAAAGCCTGGGAATGTTCTTCTGTGAACGTTGGATCTACCAGTTTTCTATTAATATTTTCATCAAGTTTAGGAATTTATTCTAGAATTTCTGAATTTACCGTGGAATTGCTTCAGTTACGGCAAAGGCGCTTCACCTTTGGGTGTTCTAACTGGGTTGTTTTATTGCAAAGCCACCTAATGCCAAAGAGGCGTTCTAGGCAAATCAATGCTAGGTCCACCCCCACCCCCAGAAGGAGGATGGGATGGGACTGAGTGGATGTGGATGAGCTCTGACTTTGAGCTCCTCTGCAGACTCCCTACAGGTTACAAAGCCCACCACCCAACAAAGAGTGATTAGCTTGTGACCGATTGCACTCTAACTTCAAGTCCGTGATTGTGTGGAAGACCACCTACCCACTCCCTTTGTCACACCTGATACTTTGCCATCTTAAAAGCGTGGGTAGATGTGGCCAGGACTAGGGTGTGGCCATGGGGAGGGCGAGGCAGGGGTAGTGTAGAGTTGAGGTTAGCAGCAGCAGAGAGAATCCCCTTTATGATGTAATGGAGGGGGTGTGGTCGAGTAAAGATCGCGTGAGTTGAATCCGCGAGACAAACGGGTTCCATGGAAAGCAAACATCCACCGTGGCTTGTTACTATGACCCCACTCCTTCTCGGGTAGTGATTTTGATACGTTTTAAGCTGATTTGCTCCTTACAACTTGGGTCTGACAGCAAAAATCTTAGGTTTTGCAAAAATTGCCCAGAACGATATATAAAATGGTTAGTGGGCGTTAAGCACCTATGAATGTTGCTCTTGGGTGAATGATCTGGATTTCGGTTCTGTCCTCTCAAGATCCTCTCTGGTGAGCGAGACGCTCCGCGGCTCAGTTCTTTATCACATTTATCAGGGCTGCAGACCCCTGGCAGGGTGTCATCCCTCTTCTCCACAGATGAGATGAAATGACTTTCTCGGTCTCTTTCTCTCGTGATTTTTAGTGTGTGGTAAGATGGACATAACAAAAACTCACTGCTTAGCCATTTTAAAGCAAACAGTTCATTGGCATTAAGTAGCTTCGCACTGTTGTGTAACCATCCCCCCCATCCATCCATAGAACTTTATCTTCCCAAACTCTGTCTCCTCTACCCGAATTTCCCATTTCTCCCTCCCCCAGCCCCTGGGAATCACTATCTACTTTCTGTCTCTATGAATTTGACCACCCTAGGGTCCTTGAAAAATTGAGATTATACAGTACTTGTCTTCTTATGGGCTGAGTTACCTCACTTAGCAGAATGCCCCCCAGGGCTCATCAGTGTTGCAGTAGGTGTCAGGATTTCCCTGCGTTTCAGGAATCCCATTTCATGATGTGGATGGGCCACACTGTATTCATTCCTTTGGCAACGGACACTGGAGTTGCTGACTTGACCCAACCGAACTCCTAAGTTGATGGCATGAGAGACCAAAAGTGAAATACTTCCCTCCTTGAGCTTTCTTCCCAGCTCCCATCCCCTCTCTTCATTTTGGGGGGGGTGGGTAGGAGATCTTCCATCACAGGAGGGAAAAGAAGAGAGTCTTCAAAGCCATAAGGTGCAGCGGGAAGAAAAAGGAGGGAGTAGAGTTTGGGGAAGGACGGGAGATGCAGTGGGTCATGCAGGGAAGTATGGTGAGCAGTGGCAGAGACGTGACCCAAAACTCGGAAGGAGGCAGAATTATCTTGGTGGTTTTTTTTTTTGGAGACGATGGGGGTTTGCAGCTTTGGTTGATGGAGTAATCTTACAACTCTGCGGAGGCGGACTTGTGGTTTCTTCTCGGGTGTTTCTACACTCCTCTTTAATGTTATGCTTCTACTTGGTCAATTTATTCCACTAAACAAGCATGACTCAGGAGACAGAATCACAAAGCATTCTTTTAGGTCAGATTTAGCCTCGGTGTGAACTCTTTTCCTGCACTTGGTTAAACACTGCTCCTGGGCCACTTTTCTTTTTTTCTTTTCTTTTTAATCCTTTCATAGTCTCACTATCCATTTAACAATGCTGTCGGATGTCACAGAACCCAATTTAAACTTTCAGTTCTCCTGAACTGTGAGATGGATCCCTGGGTCCTGAGAAGGGATGTGGTCAGAAAGACAGAAGGTAGGGGGCAGGGAGCGCGGTCACTTGATTGACAGGCTGACACAGCATCTGGTGGCCCAATCTGGATGCTTTTTTTTTTTTTAAGAATTCTTTTTTTATAGTTTATTTTTATTTTTGAGATAGAGACAAAGCATGAGCAGGGGAGGGGCAGAGAGAGAGGGAGACACAGAATCCGAAGCAGCTCCAGGCTCCGAGCTGTCCACACAGAGCCTCATGCAGTGTTTGAACCCACAAACTGTGAGATCATGACCTGAACTGAAGTCGGATACTTAACTGATGGAGCCACCCAGGCGCCCCCCAATCTGGATGTTTAAAGCCAGCATTCTTGGGATCAGCAGAGCCTTCCCAGCAAGGGAGAAACACCCACTGGAGGCTTTACTGGTGAAGACAGACACATGCTTAGCTCAGCTGGTGGCTTATTCCTTTCTGAACCCCTGCACATCCATTGAGACCAGCGGCTTATCTTGCTTACACCTTTCATAGTGATTTTACACATTATCTACTGTGTAACGTGTCTTCGTACGCTGGGGTTGAGCTCATTTCTTGATGCCCAGCCCACCCACCTCCCTCTTGTTGTAATTATCCTCCTCCTACTGGTTGTCTTGAAGCTGGATGCGCTGCACGTACATGGCGGCCGCTTCACATACTCCTGTGCGAGAAGAGATTTACAAGGTCATGGGTTGTAGTGATACATATAATGTCAAATATTAGGGTTTTAGGTGGTTTCTATCAATACATCATTGAATGAAGTACATATACATAAAGCTATTAAGTTAAAGAAACCAGGTTTAGATAGATAGAGATCCATGTAGATCTACATGGCTTACAAAACTATCTCAACCTTTTGGTATGCGTGTACCTGTGTGTGCATGCATGTACCCCTTTAGCCTGACACAGAAGGCATTGTATATATACATATCATTGTGTGTTTCTACTGTGTTCATCTGTGTTGAACTATACACCCATTTCTGTGTATATGTATATATCACATGTGTCAGTCTACCCACATTGTGTTTATATACACGTATCAATATGGATTAACAATGAAAAAACTGCATTAGAGTGGTATCTTTATTTTTTTTTAAATGTTTTATTCATTTTTGAGAGAAAGAGAGAGAGCTCAAACAGGAGCAGCAGACACAGAATCCAAAGCAGGCTCCAGGCTCTGAGCTGTCAGCACAGAGCCCGATGTGGGGCTTGAACTCATGAACCATGGGCTCGTGACCTGAGCTGAAGTCGGACGCTTAACCGCCTGAGCCACCCGGGTGCCCCTAGAGTGGCATCTTTAAAAAATTAATGCTATGTTGTTGATGGACGTGCTCACGCATGCAGAAGTATAGGAATGGTGTGGGAATTATCTCCTGACGGAACGCTTGTGAAGAAAGGAAGGACACAGAATTGGTGGTCAAAAGGCTCTTCACCTTTATCTGTACATGCAGGTGGGGGGCAATGGATGACTTGTACTTTTCTCATTTTTAAAATAGTCCTTTTCTGGGTGCCTGGATGGCTCAGTTGGTTAAACGTCGAACTCTTAATTTTGGCTCAAGTCATGATCTCACGGTTCATGGGTTCGAGATCCATGAAGGCTCTGTACTGACAGGGCAGTGCCTGCTTGAGATCCTCTCTCCCCCTCTTTCTGCCCCTCCCCTGCTTGCTTGTGTGCGCGTGCTGGCTCTGGAACATTTAATAAAATGGTACTTCTCAAATCCCATCATGAGGCAAGAGAAAAAGAGCCTGAGTTGGACGCCAACAGCACGAGCAGAAAAGACAGTGACCACATTGGACCTCAGTCCAGTGCTCGTTACAGGGGGCACGTGTCCCTGCCACACGGGAAGGACCGCAGTTCTAGGACCCACACGCTTCCTCCTGGCATCGACTCAGAACACAATCTGTTTGGAGATGAGACAAATTGTTTTGAGATCTAAGATTTTATTCAGTATTTAAAATGTCCTTGTGAGACAGGATAAGAACTTTACCTTGAAAGCCTTTCAGGGCTAGCCCAAGGCCAAAAGCAAATAAAAAGCACACACACACATAGTATCTGAAGTATCCAAATTGGGGGCCGCAGAAAGATCAGGGTTCACATCAGTGTCTGGAACTGTAATTCCCCGGGGACAGAGTAGGCAGGCGTGAGGGCTCTGGTAACTTGTCTGCAGGTGCACTGGAGTCAGGAGTCAGT
>PJEM01017954.1:0-20233 GCA_004023845.1 Helogale parvula
CCCCGTCCTGGCCCTGCTCACTCCCTGTCCCTGCCCTGCAGCCTCCTGTGTTCTTACCCCCTTCCCGTGCTCCCAGCGTGCTAGATCCCATGTGTCCCCGCTCCCGCACACACGGGGCCGCCAGGGTTATGTAACAAGAGCCTCTCTGAGCACACTTGGCCCCTGGGGACAGCCTCGGTGTGGCAACCCTAGGCCTCATCACAGGTAGGCTGAGCGTGAACTTGAAAAGCAGGAGTCGCAGCTCTGACCAGCCTGTCAGTCAGCTTTGCTTTCTCACTCAAAATGATTCCTTGAGACACTAGGTTTAGGTTCCAAAAAGGCCCAGAGAGGTGCTCCCCATCTCCTGGAGATCCGCACCCCGTCCTCCCCAGCGGGTGGTGGCTGTCTTACCCCGCAAAGTGTTCACATTCCTGTGTCTGTATTCACCAAGCTGCTTGGCCATGCCAAGGCCACGTCTAGACGCTGTGATAGACCCTGCCTCGGCGCAGTCATCTAGTTTTGTGGGTTTTCCCCTTTTAATTGTGTTCCCCGTTGTTCTTGTGGGAAGTGACCGTCTTGAGAGTTTATTGACCACTTAGTATTGGAAGGAATCTGGGCCTCTAAACTTTGCAGACAAGGTGATCGTGACTGAGATGCGCAACGGCCAGGTGTCTTCCCCAGGTGTCCTGGTGAGGCCTAATAGTCTTGCATTCCTGATTTCGAGGATACTTCTGTTCCCAGTAACTTCCTTTAGTCATCAAAGGGGAGGTAGCAAAGTGGTGATCTGACACTGTTCTTTTTTTTTTAAGTTTATTTATTTTGAGAGAGAGGAAGAGCCAGCACAAGTGGGGGAGGGGCAGAGCGAGAGGGAGAGAATCTCAAGCAGGCTCCACATTGTCAGCACAGAGCCCAACATTGGGCTCGAACTCATGAACCAAGAGGTCATGACCTAAACCAAAATCAAGAGTTGGACACTCAACCGACTGAGCCACCCAGGTGCCCCTTCTTTTTTATTTTTTAAAGCTAATAGTCCATATTTATTTATTTTTTAAACATTTTTATTTTTTAAAGTTTATTTATTTGTCTTGATATTTATATTTATCTTGAGAGAGAGAAAGTGTGAGTAGGGGAGGGACACTGTCAGTGCAGAGCCCATGCAGAGCCTGATATGGGGCCCAGACCCATGAAACATGGGATCATCACCTGAGCTGAGCCCAAGAGTTGGATGCTCAACTGACTGAGCCACCCAAGTACCCCGTTTTGTTTTTTTTTAAGCTAATAGTGCATATTTATTTATTTATTTTTAAACAGATTCTTTAATGTTTATTTTTGAGAGAGAGAGATAGAGAGACAAAGCATAAGAAGGGGAGGGTCAGAGACAGGGAGACACAGAAGGCTCCAGGCTCCAAGCTGTCAGCACAGAGCCTGATGTGGGACTCAAACTCATGAACTGGGAGATCACGACCTGAGCCGAAGTCAGACACTTAACTGACTGAGCCCTCCAGGTGCCCCAAGATGAGTGGATATTTTTAAAAGTAAAGTGGGGGGCACCTGGGGGGCTTAGTTGATTGAGCGTCTGCTTCGGCTCAGGTCATGATCTCACAGTTGTGGGTTCAAGCCCTGCATCAGGTTCTGTGCTGCTCTCTAGCTCAGAGACTGGAGCCTGCTTCAGATTCTGTGTCTCCCTCTCTCCCTGACTCTCCCCTGCTCATGCCGTCTCTCTCTCTCAATAAATAAATAAATAAATAAAACATTTTAAAAAACCAATTTAAATTTAAAAGTAAAGTGGTTCAGGACCAGAAGAAACAGTTCGAGATGATACTATGAAACAAACCTATGTGGCACCTGTGGGCATTGGAAGTTGCAACTATTAATACCATAATCTGAAGAGCTTTGGATACATCTTCACTGTGAGGTCGAGGTACACCTTTGACAAATTTTGAAAGGAGATATTCATGGAGAAAGTGAAACAAACAAGAAACGGGGACCCTTCTCACCCCTCGCTCTACAGCAGAGTTACTAAAAAGGAAGATCCATTTGTTTAGACCCTGAGTCAAGTCGTCCAAAAGATTGTGCTTGGAGAATTCTCCACCTTGACTTTCAGCAGGTTTGTCTTGCATGGTTCCACTGGCCATGACAGCCACGGACCTACCGGGGAAGCCAGAGCCGAGGGTCCCTCTGCCATTTGCGGAAATAATACTGAAATTGTCTCAAGGACGTACACTACATTATTTGGATAAATAAATTGCAAGCAAGCAACTCTCAAAACACACTCCCCTGATGGCTTCCTGAGCAAAAGGTGCCATGCTTTACCTACTCAGGACTGCAAACGGCCCGTTGGATGGGCTCATTTCTACTTGGAAGCTGTTCTCTGGTCTCTGCTTCTAGCTTCCTTCAACCCCACCTGCTAAGATTTCTTTTGCGAAGCCAGGAGGCTCCATACACGTTAAAAATAACTGGGCTATATTGTGCTGTGCATCATTGAGATGTCATGAGCCGTCCAGTGAGCAGCGAGCCAGTTCTCTCCTGCCTCCGTTGGTTTCGGTGGTTTCCTTCTCTGGTGCCTAGCACTGAAGCTTGGGCTGGGAGACCTGGCAGGGAGCGTTTCCTCTGGGTTTCGTGGGGCGCGGCTGTTTGTCATGGCCTCAGAAGCTGCGTGGCGGCGGGTAAGGACGGCTGCCCTACTGGGAGGGATAATTATGACCAGTGACCTCTGAGCGTTTAGCTTGGCCTTACCCCGCACCTAACTCAGGTGTGACTCAGAACGTGTGTCCACATCAATGATTTCCTTCCCCCTTTTAAGGAAGGGAATCAGCCTCGGGTACCAGCTAGGAGACAAGATTCCAAATCGGGCCCATTGCCTGGCCCGATGCAGGGCTTAGAGGTGAGATGTCTGTGCAGAACAGATTAAGCAGAGGGCAGAGTCATGGTCATTAGGGTACCATACACCTGGCGAAACCGAGCACAGCCGCCCACCTCTGTGACTCACCCTCCCCAGGCATGAGTAAACAGGAGGGGGACGTGGGACAAGCAGGTGTTTGATTCAGGGAAGTGGGCAGGGCCTTAAGGCCCGGCCCTTCCTACCCTCAAGACCCCATTGGTTGCCTTTTTTTTTTCCCACAGACCTAGAAGCTTGGGGATCTCAAGAGACCCCTTGACCTGTGACTTCTGTCTGGGCCTTAGTGTAACCCTGTTACATGAGCAGCTGGATGGTTCATGGGCTTGGGAGGCTCCTTGACGTAGCAGGAATCCAGTGGGGCCAGGTTTACCCAGGAGTCACAACATTACAGTGCCGGAGGGGAAGCTCATCATTAACTGGGCTTCCTGGAGGTAGACAAACCCAGAGCTGGTGGTGCTCAGCCTTGGCTCTGTCTGAGCCTCCTCAGGGACAGTATTCCCTTTGAAACAGTCAAGGGTGTAGTCTGCCTAGCATTACGAGAGACTTTTTCACTTCCATACCTCTGATATCATATGTAATAGGATCATGGAAAACAACACCTCTCAATGGCCAGACTAGTTTTGGCCACATCAAAGCAACGATCATGGCACCAGTCATGGTAAATTAACGTGTATCCCACTCTAAACATTGTTTTGTCCTTTTTTATTTTTAAATGAATCATTTGGCTTGAATATGATGCTTGAGACATCGAGCATCAAAATGCATGGTTGTATTTGAATATGAATACGACCTATGTTTTAATGATAATTGCTGCTTTTATTACGTGTGTGGCAGCAGGTGTATTATTTTAAATTACGTACATGACATGTAAGGTGTAGAGAGACTTAAATAATTACTGTTGCTTCACGTGGCCTGTGTAGGACGTACCAGTGTAGCCATTGAGGCGATTCTAGTCACAGAAAAAGGTCGCCCTCGCCTGCCTGTCAGAATGCATGGAGATCACGAGTCTGGAGTTGTCCTTAGACCCCAGTGACGTAGTCCTTCCCGCCACCCTCTCCCACAAGCTTGGCATCCTTATAGGTGGTAAAGGTCCACCCATAAAAAGTCCTAGTGTGCAGTGGGTCTGGATCTGAGGCCATAAATGGGGTGTGGTCCAGGGACCCCTTCCTTTTGGACACTGTACAGTATACTTCTGGCCTGGAGCCACGGTCGTTGTGCCCCCCCCCCACCTCCTTGTTGTGACGGGCTGCCTCTGGTGACCCCGGAATTACAGGGTGAGGCTTGCCCTGGGCTGAGCCCTCAAGCCGGCTGGTCAGGGCCAGGCCCGGCCAGAGGCAACTCCGCGTGCAGAACTCCATTTGTGCGAGAGAGGTGGCTGAGCCTGTCTCTTTGTGCCCTTCTAGTGCTTACCCCTCCTCTGGCCTTGGGCTGGGGAGGGGAGATGGCCCAGGCCATCCTTGGGCTCCCTGAGAGAACTTGGCCGTGCTTGGACGGCTTCTCCAAGGATCAGAGGCTCCCAGGGAATGGGAATCTGTGGTCTGAGAATTTAATTGGGTTTGCAGCTCCCCTTACTCCCCCTCACAACCCCATAGTAGACAAAATTCGCATCAAAGGGCCAAACAGTGCCATGTGGGGGTCTTGCCACCCCTTTTCCCTTCCCTGCATTCCCCTGCCCATGGGTTGGGAGCACTGTTGGTGGCTCTGACACCTGGTGGCCATCTATGGAACTGCGCCCAGGGAGGCCCTCCCTACCTCCCAAGCCCAACCCCCAGTAATTTAATGTAGGATGTACTTTATACGTGACTTATTGTTAATTGAATTGTTTATAAGGACCATTCTGGCAAATACACTCAAGAGAAGGTATCTGGACAGAATATGTACACTCTGATGTGCCAGCACCGTCTGGGGTGTGCCAGAGGTGCGGGGAGGAGGGGACTTCCTTTAACTTATAGCTTTAGTTCTCTCTGAGATCCGGTGTGCACAGAAAAGGTGACTTAGTTTAAACCGTAGCTGAAGTACGCTAAGGCAGGATGCCCAGAAGTGCATTGTGTACCCTCGGGGCTCCTGCCCTCCTCGTTCCTGTTCAGGCACCTTCTCCCTGGTTCCAACTCGGATCAGGGCTGGGGCGGTGCAGCCTGCCGCTCTCTGGCAGGAGAGCCAGGTCCAATTAAAGCAGCCACCTTCTCTGTGCTCCTCGCTGTCCGACACCAGTGTTTCCTTCCCCTGTGAACAAACCACCTGCTCCCTCCCCCTGTCCCAACCTCTCACGATGACTGACCTGGTTTTATGCTTTCTTTCCAGTATGTGCCCAGGGACAGCAGATACTCCCTGCCCAACTGTGCCCTTCACCCGGCTCGCCACCCATAGCCCACGATCCCTGGGCCGCCGAGCAGCCTGGGGGAACATGTGAGATGTCCAGGGTCCCTGGTGCCGGATTCAGTCCTCACGGACGGGAGGTCCCTGGAGGGCAGGACCTGAACACAGCCGTGAGCTCCTTTGCAGCCGTTCCTCAGGGGAGGGAAAGTTTAGTGACGCACACGACTGTCGGCCTTTAAACCCAGATGACATGTTTCAGCTCTGGCCATCAGCCCTTTTGCGCCCTCGAGGGTCCAGGATAGCGTGTGAGTATTACCCCGGGATTGGTTCCTGCATCCACCATGACCCGGGCACCTGACCTGCTGACGATGGCACTCACCCTGCTCTGGGCAGCACCATCCTTACCTTCCAGAACAATCAGAGCACCTCCCTTCATCCTTTCCCCTTCCCACAGCTGCTGGCCAGATTACAGGTCTGTAGCAGACACCATGTCAGCCTGAGGACGGAGACCACACGCTGAGGACCACAGCAGAAGGCTGAGCCCCTGATGACCTCACGGACCTGCCAACACAGTCCACAACTGCTTACTTCTGGTCTCCAGAAGTGAAGGATAAGCTGACGTTACCTGAAGCCAGACTTAGGGACCCTCAGGGGCACCCACCCGTTTTCCTGTTCTCACCCGGACTGCAGCACGGGGCCACAGCTCTAAAAAAGAGCAGAAATCACACAACTCCAATCTCTGCTAGAACTCTGTGCACACAACAAAAAAGATCTGTTGGTGCTATCTTTCTTGGAATTAATGAATTTCGAGTGTTTCCACCATGGAGGTGGAGTGGGGGGACGGAACTGGGCTTTCATAAATGCACAGAAGTATCTTCTGTTTAAATGTTTGATTCATTTTTGAGAGAGAGCACAAGCGGGGAGAGGCAGAAAGTGAGAGACAGAGGATCCGAAGCAGCTCCAGGCTCTGAGCTGTCAGCACAGAGCCCGGTATGGGGCTTGAGCTCATGAACAGCAAGATCATTACCTGAAACGAAGTTAGATGTCCAAACAACTGAGCCATCCAGGTGCCCTGAAGTATCTTCTGTTTAAATGAGGGTGGGGTGGGGAGCCTGGGTGGCTCAGTTGGATAACCATCTGACTTTGGCTCAGGGCACGATCTCACAATTTGTGAGGTTGAGCCCCACGTCAGGTTCTGTGCTGACAGCTCAGAGCCTGGAGCCTGCTTCAGATTCTGTGTCTCCCTCTCTCTTTGCCCCTCCCCTACTTGTGCTGTGTCTCTCTCTCTCAAAAAAAAACATTAAAAAAATAAGGGGGTGAGGGTGGTGGGAGGAGGGGCATGAGAATGCAAAGGGGAGAGACAGGCTGCCCTGACTGCTTTTGTGAAGTGCACACTGGTCCTGAGCTCGGAAAGAGCAGGGCAAGGCCCTCGGTTCACTCCCCCTGCACGTGAGACAGTGTGCCTTGCTGCGGTCATGGGACCCAGGTCTTTCCTGATCCTGGGGTCATCTTTTGTTTAAAAGCACCTTCATTGACCTACACCGAACTGTGCATGTTTAAATTAGATAATTTGATGTTTTGTCACATGTTTACATCTGAGAAGCTGCTACACGATCAATACTTCAAATGTGTCTGTCACCCCCCATGTTTTCTCGGGTCCTTTTGTAACCCAGCACCCGCCCTGGCAACCAGTGAGCTGCTTCCTGTCTGTGGATTAGTTAGCAGCCTTAAAGTTTTATGCAAATGGAGTCATATAGTATGTGCTCTGTTTTCATTGGTCTGTCTTCCTCACTCAGCATGTTTTTTCTTAAGATTTGTCCATCTTGTTGCACGTCTCAGCTCATTCCGTTTTATTGTGGAGTAATATCCCAGTGTGCCACACAGTGTGGGACTGGCTAGTAAAGCTGCTGAGAGGGGCCCCCCGGGGAGCTCAGTTGGTGAAGTGTCTGACTCTTGATCTCAGCTCAAGTCATAATCTCACAGTTCCTGGGATTGAGCCCTGCATCAGCTTCTGTGCTGGCGGTGTGAAGCCTTCTTGGGATTCTCTCTCTGTCCCTCCCCTCACCCCCCATCAAAATAAATAAATCAACTCAGAAAAAAAAAAGCTGCTAAGAGCATTCGAGTGTAGGGCTCTATCACTCACGGATGTATATGGAATAGGAGAATGGCTGGATCATATGGTAGGAGTGGGCTTCACTCTTTTGTTCCTAATCAGATATTCTTATTATGCATATATCCTTACCCTCGATTTATATACCCTTGTGTGAATATACCTTTATGTATTTTGTTTTATTTATTTAAACAGTTATTTTACATGTGTGTATATATACGTATGTACGTATGTATTTAAAGCAGGCTTCACGCCCAGCATGGAGCGCAATGCAAGGCTTGAACCCATGACCCTGAGATCAAGATATGAGCTGAGATCAAGAGTTGGCCACTTCACTGACTGAGCCTCCCAGGCGCCCCCTTCCCCATCATTGTACATTTTAAACAAAACAAAAGATGTGTAATATGGACTTATCTCCGAGCCATGATACATTTTGGAGAGAAGATGTTTTCATGGCCAGTGTGACTGTTCCTTGCTTTCCTTCCATGGGGAGAGCATCCACGTGCTCTTTCCTTTCATGTGGAGACGTATCCACACAGAAGGGGCTCCTGCTCTCTTTGTCCCACGTCCAATTCAAAGCCACAAGTAAAAGAAATGTCTTGAATTCAGATATTCATGGCTGCTTTTGACTCTATACCTTTTCTCGCAGGTGTGTCCTTCCAGAATGACCTTATAAATAATTTCTTCTCTCAGTTATCCTAGTTTTTAATTTTTAAATCATTTCTCAAGATTTTAGTGAACATACCATAAAATTCATCCACTTAAGTGTGGTTTTTAGTATATTCACAGATCTGTGCACTCAGCACCACTCTCTTAAATTTAGAACATTCAACTCAAAAGAAACTGAGTTTTGCCTGTTAACAGTCAGTCCCTGTTTTCTTCCTCCCCTGGTGGCTCTTACCCACTAATAATCCACTTTCAGTCTCTGTATTTACCTACTCTGGACTTTTCATGTTAATGGAATCATATCATATGTGGTCCTTTGGGATTGGCTTCTTTTACTCCATGTGGTGTTTTCAAGGTTCATTGTGTTGTAGCATGGATCCGTACTTCACCCCCTTTATCTTCTTAAACAGTCTTTATTTTGTAGAGAAGTTTTAGGTTCACAGCAAAATTGAGTGGAAAGCACAGAGAGTTCCCGTGCAGCCCTTACCCAACAAAGGCACAGCCTCCCCCGCCGTCAGCACTCCACACCAGATGGTGCATTTGTTCTGATCTGTCCACCTGCGTTGACACATTGTTATCACCCAAACGCAGCATCCCTAAGGGTTCATTCCTGATGCTGTGTATTCTATGTTGTCTTTTTTTCCCCTTAATTTTCTTTTTTACTTGAGTGTAGTTGACACACAATGTTCATTCTATGAGTTTTGACAAATTATAATGACATGTATTACCATTACAATATCATACAAAATAGTTCCATGTCACAGATTTGAGTCTAGAGTTCTCTCTTGTCCAGCAAGAGAGTGGACACAGAATTGAATACAAAAGAAGCTAATGTCCGGGAAGAGACAAGAGCCCCGAGTAAGGGTCCTTGCTCCATGTTCATTAGAATCAGAAGGCTTTCGAGTGTGATGGACGTGCAGAAAGAGACAATGGAACAGCAAACATTAACTCATGGGTGTGAGAGAAAGGAGGTTTCAGAGATATGCAGTGTTTAGGGGTTTGGGTTAATACAAAACAAAATCTTGGCACTGAGCAGATGGCTGTTTATGGCAGGCATGAGGTGTATCTGTTTATCTTAACTTGTCTAGAGGATAAGACAGAGCATGCTACCTCAGGGTCAACAAGGCACTTTCTCTTGCTAATTAGCCCCCCTTTGGGCAATTTCACCCTGCTGTGCAGTCTGTAGCCCTGCTTACCTGTTTACTTATTCTGGATGCTTCCGTCCTGTGAAAGCAGCTTTCTGCTCTTATACTATGCTGAGGCCCTTTGCCCCATTTACCTAATCTCGGATGCTTCAGGCTTAAACCTTGTTAACCCATTGGTGCAAACTCAGGGAATTCCTAAACTTACTCCCCACAGTTCCATGGTCCTAAAAATCCCCTGTACTCTGCTTAACTTTGTAAAGAGCTGCCCAACTGTTTTACAAAGTGGTTGCACCATCTTATGTTTCCACCAACATGAGGGACTTCCAGTTTCTCCATCACCTTCCCAACACTTGGGATGGTCAATCTTTTCAGTTTTAGCCATTTTGATAGGTCTTGCTGTGACTTTGGTTTGCGTTCCCCTGATGAGTCCTTTTGTTCGTTTGTTTTCCATCTTTGTGTTTTATTTGGGGACGTACATGTTCAAATGCTTTGCCTATTTAAAAGATTGTGTTGTTGTGGCACCTGGGTGGCTCAGTCAGTTAAGCATCTTACTCTTGGTTTTGGTTCAAGTCATGATCTCACGATTCATGAGTTCGTGCCCTAAGCTGGGCTCTGCACTGACAGCTCAGAGCCTGCTTGAGATTCTTTCTCTCCCTCCCTCTCTTGCCCCTCCCTCAAACTCTCATTTTCTCTCTGTTTCTCTAAATAAGTAAACTTTAAAAATGTGTTGTTTTCTTGTTATTAGTGTTTGAAAGTTCTTTATATAGCATGAATACAAATCCTTTATCAGATACATATTTTAGAGGTTTTCTTTCAGCTTACAAGTTATTTTCATTCTCTTAGGGGCTAAATTTAAGATTTTTGACTAAGTGCACTTTATCAATTTTTCTTTTGATGAATCTCGTTTTTGGTGTTCTGTGTAAGTAATCCTTGCTCCCCACAAACCACACAGTTTTTCTCCAATACTTTTTTCTAGAAGTTGTACCATTTTTGGTTGTACATTTAGGCCTATCACTCCATGTTGCATATGGCGCCAGGTATGAACTGGAGACCACTGGTTTTGCATGTGTGTGTCTGGTCATCCCAGCCCTGCCCTTTCTCCACTGACTGCCTTGGCACCTTTGTTAAAAGATAGTTTTGGATACATGTGTGGATCCATTTCTGGGTTCCCTCTTCTGTCCCCTTCATCCATTTGCTTATTTGCACCAAATCACAACTTTTTGATTCTTGTAGCCTTTAAATAAATCTCGAAGTCAGGTAGTATGAGTTCTCCAACTTTGTTTCATTTCATAAGCAAAACAAAGCTCTCTAAGCTCTTCACGTTTTCATATAATTGTTAAAACTAGCTTGCTAATTTCTGTAGG
Organism: Helogale parvula; assembly: GCA_004023845.1. Taxonomy (NCBI): domain Eukaryota; kingdom Metazoa; phylum Chordata; class Mammalia; order Carnivora; family Herpestidae; genus Helogale; species Helogale parvula. The sequence goes on from PJEM01017954.1 coordinate 10,480, forward strand.
ATCTACCTGGGATCTTTGCTGGCATTGCACTGAATCTATAGAACAGAAAATGTATATTTTTCCCCCCTTTTAAAAAGCTCTTCTTTAATTTTTCTTTAGCAATGTTTTGTAGTTTTCAGTGTACCTGTTTGCATACCTTTTGTCATATTTATCCCTAATTTCCTTTTTTGATGCTGTTATAAATAGTATTATTTTGAAATTTTTAAATTTCTGATTTTGTGTTGCTGGTATACACAAGTACAATGGACTTGTTACATTGATCTTGTTTTCTTATTAAACTTACTAAACTCTCTAGTTCTGGTAGGTTTTTTTTTTTTTTTTTACAAATGATCGTATTGTTTGTGGCTAAAGGCAACCTTATGTTTTCCTTTCCAACCTCGATGCCTTTTATGTCTTTTTGTTGCTGACTGCACTGGCTAGAGCCTCTAGTACACTGTTGAACAGATGTAATGAGAATGGATGTCCTCTTGTTGTTCCTGATCTTGGGGGAGGGAGGTATTGAGTTCTTCACCACTAAGTATGGTGTTAGCTATAGACTTTTCAAAAAATTTTGTTTTAATGTTTATTAATTTTTGAGAGACAGAGACAGAGTGAGAGTGGGGGAGGGGAAGAAGGGGGAAGACACAGAATCTGAAACAGGCTAAAGGCTCTGAGCTGTCAGCACAGAGCCTGACATGGCGCTTGAACTCACGAGCCATGAGATCATGACCTGAGCCAAAGTCGGATGCTTAGCTGACTGAGCCCCCCGATACCCCAGCTATAGGCTTGTCATGGATGCTCTTTATCAGGCTGAAGAAGTTCCCTTCCATTCCTGGTCTGTTAAGTCTTTTTGGCATGAAAATGTGTTGCATTTTATCAAATGCTTTTTCTGCATTGGAGATGATCGTGTGGTGTTTCTTATGGATTTTTTAATAGAATGACTTACATTCATTTTCAGATGTTAAACTGAAGCTGTAATCTTGAGATAAACCATACTTAGCCACATGTATTCATCTTAAAATTTTTTAAATGTTATGTCTTTTTTTATTTTATTTTTTTTAACATTTATTTGTTTTTCAGAGAAAGAGAAAGAGAGAAGGAGCAGAGGAGGGGCAGAGAGAGAAGGAGACCTAGTATCCAAAACAGCATCCAGGCTCCAAGCTGTCAGCACAGAGCCTGACATGGGGCTTAAACTCATGAACTGTGAGATCATGACCTGAGCCAAAGTTGGACTCTTAACCAACTGAGCCGCCCAGGAACCCTCCCCCCTCCTTTTTTTTTAAGAGAGAAAGAGTGCAAGTAGGGGAGGGGCAGAGGGTGAGGAAGAGAGAGAGAATCCCAAGCCAGCTCCACGCCCAGTACAGAGCCCAATGTGGGACTTGATCTCATGAATGTGAGATCATGATTTGAGCCAATATCAAGAGTCTGTGCTTAACTGACTGTATTACCCCTGTATTGCCCTTTTAATAATTGTTGGATTCCATTTACTAAAATTTGTTTAGGAACTTTGTATCTATGTTCATGAAGATATTGGTCTGTAGTTTCTTATAATGTTTTTGGTCTTGGTATCAGAGCAGTCCTAGCTCATAGAATGAATTGGGAATTATTCACTCTTCAGTTTTCTTTAAGACTTTGTGAACTGGTATTATTTTTTCCTTAAAGACTTCATAGAATTCACTATCTGGGCTAGGAGCTTTCTTTGTGGGAAGGATTTAAATCTTAATTAATTTAAGTTTAATATCTTTAATAGATATAAGTCTATACAAGTTATTTGCTTCTTCTTGAGTGAGCTTTTGTAGTTTGCATCTTTCAAACAATTGTTCATTTTATATAAGTTGTCAAATTTATAAGCATAAAGTTGTTCATAATATTCTTTTATTATCCTGTTAGTATCTGTGGAGTCTGTAGTGATGTTACTTACTTCTCTCATTCCTAATATTGGTAATTTTGTCTTCTCTTTCTCTTTCCCTGATCAGCCTGTCTAGAAGTTTATTAGTTTTATTGATATTCTCAAAGAACCAGTGTTAGATTTCATTTATTTTGTGTGTTGTTTTTCTGTTTTCTATTTCATTGATTTCCTCTTTGATCATTATTATCTCCTATGTTCTGCTTACTTTGGTTTCATTTATTCTTCTTTTTCTAGTTTCATATGGTAGGAACTGAGGTCATTGATTTGAGACCTTTCTTTTATTCTAATAGGCAACTAGTGTTGTAAATTTCCCTACAAGAACTGATTTAGCAGAATCCCACAAACTCGGATAGGTTGTATTTTTCATTTTTATGTAGTTAAAAGTCCTTTCCAGTTTTCCTTTTGATTTATTCTTTGACCCATGGGTTATTTAGAGGTGTGTTATTTAATTTCCAAATATTTTGAGATTTTTCCAGACGTCTCTCTGTTATTTATTTCTAATTTAATTCCATGTGATCACAGAGCATACTTTTTTGGTGTGTGAACCCTTTTACCTTGATTGAGGTATGTTTTATGGCCCAGAATATGATCCATCCTGATAAATGTTCCATGTGCACTTGAAAAGACTGTGTATTTTCTTCTGTTGGACACAGTGATTATTCATATGATTACTCTTTTTTAAAGTTTATTTTTTTTAGTCTGAGAGAGTGTGTGAGTGAGTGAGCAGGAAAGGGGCAGAGAGGGAGGGAGGGAATCTCAAGCAGGCTTCCACTCTCAGCACAGAGACCGACATGGGGCTTGATCTCACAAACAGATCATGAGCTGAGCCAAAATCAAGGATAGGACGCTTGCTTAACTGACTGAGCCACCCAGGTGCACCTCATGCGATTACACTTAAATTTATCATTGGAGCAGCCAGGTGACCCAACAGGTTAACTAACTGTCCAACAAGCCAACATGGAAGATAAAATGGTGGGGCACCTGGGTGGCTCAGTGGGTGAGGCCTCCAACTCCAGCTCAGTCATGATCTCACAGCTTGTGGGTTCGAGCCCTGTGTCGGGCTCTGCTGACAGCTCAGGCTGAAGCCTGCTTCACATTTTGTGTCTCTCTCTCTCTGCCCCTCTCCTGCTTGTGTGCGCTCTCTCTCTCTCTCTCATTCTCTCTCAAAAATAAATAAATAAACATTTAAAAATGTGGATGTGTAAAATGTTAAAAATATAAGTCTATCATTTAATTTGTTTTCTGTTAGTTTCAGCTATTCTTTTTTACCTTTTTCCTCATTTGCTGCCTTCCTTGGGATTGTCTGTGTTTTCATTTCATCTTCTTTTTTGTTTGTTTTTTTCTTTTTAAGAGAGGGAGAGACAGCACAAGCAGGGAAGGGGCAGAGACAGAGAGAGGGAGACACAGAATCTGAAGCAGGCTCCAGACTCCGGGCTGTCAGCACAGAGCCCGACATGGGACTTGAATCCACGAACCACAAGATCATGACCTGAGCTGAAGGCAGAGGCCTCACCCACTGAGCCACCCAGTCACCCCTCCATTTTATCTTCCATGTTGGCTTGTTAGTTGTATCTCTTCACCTGCTGTTTTAGTGGTTTGCAATATTGTCTTGAACTCGTCAGTCTGCCATCAAGTTACATTATGCCACTGGAGTGTGGTATGAGAGCACATGGAGTCTACCTTCGTTTCTCCTCCTGGTTTTTATGCCGTTGCTGTCATATATTTTACTTATATATTTGCTATAATATATAATAAACTCTAGGCTATATTGCTGTTTTTATGTGAAGAGTAAGTTTCTTATTTTTAACTTTTTCTTTTGGATTAGTAATAGATTCACAGGAAGTTGCAGAGAAATGTATAGGAAGGTCCTGTGTCCCCTTCAGCCGCCTCCTTCAATGTTGGTCTCTTGTGTAACCATAGGAAATTGGCATTGGTACAACCCAGAATTTATGCAGATTTCCTTAGCTCTACATGTGCTCATTTGTGTGGGTAAGAATGTGTATGTGTACGTATCTGTGCAGTTCTACTTCATGTATGGCTTCCTGTAATTGCCATCACAAGTGACATACAGTGTCTCTCATTCCCACAAGGCTCCCCCATACCTTCATATCTGATCTGCCTCCCTTCCTCCAATCCATGACCTCTGGCAACCACTAATCTGTTGTCCATCTCATATTATAGTCATCTCAGGAATATCAGGTAAATGGAATAGTTTAATGGCATTGTGCAATATGTAGCCTTTTGCTTTCCCATTAGGCCAGTCCAAGCTCTCATTGTAGCAATAGTTAGTTCCTTTTGATTTCTCAGTAGTATTCCAGGTGTGGATGTCCCACAACTTATTTATTTATTTATACATTGAAGGGCATTTGTGTCGAGTCTAGTTTTTGGCTATTACAAATAAAGTTGCTATGGACATTCATGTATAGATTTTTGAGTGTATGTAGGATTTTCTTTGCCTGGGATAAATACCCAACAGTGCTAAGGCTGGGGTGCATGGTAAGTGCTTTTATAGGTTGAGAAGAAAATGACAAATTATTTTCCAGAGGGGCTGTAGCCTTTTATATTCTCACCAGCAATCCCTGGGTGATCCAGTTTTTCCACATTCTTGCCAGCACTGGGATTTTTTTGTTTTGTGGGTTTAATTTGCATTTTCTTGGTTGCTGATTTTTTTACATTGGGTCCTTTGGTTCTTTTCCACCTGTATATTCTCTTCACTGACATGTCCTTAGTTGGAAGGTGGCTTCTAACTGTATTTTGTGCTTTTCTGCCGTTGAATTTTGGGAGTTCTTTATATATTCTAGACACCAAGTCCTTTGGTAGACAGGTGGTTTGCAAAGATTTTGTTCCTGTCATTTTGCTTTCTTAACAGGCTCTTTTCACAGAGCAAAAATGTTTAGTTTTTAAGAGGTCTAATTTGTCAAGTGTTCCTCTTTATGGATCATATTATTAATGTCACGTCTCAGCACTCTTCCTAGCTAAACGTCTTCCAGATTTTCTCCCATGTTGTGTTTTGCTCAAAATTTCATAGTTTTACAGGTTACACTTGAATCGATGCATTCTGAGTTAATTTTTGTAAAAGGTGTGAGGCTTTGGTTAAGGTTATTTATTTTTTTTTTTTTTGCCAACTGACCTTTTTATCACCAGTCTTGAGCATATGAATATGATGTGCCTTGGTCTGGCTTTCTTCCTGTTGTATGTGCTGGGGTTTAGGGAGCTTCTCATATCTGTGGCCTTATAGTTTCCATGAAGTTTGGATTATTTCTTCAAATACATTTTTTATGTCCCTATGCCTCGTACCCTTGGGAGATTCCAAGTACATGCATATGAGACTGCTGGACATTGGCTCACAGCTCACTGAGGATTTTATTTCTTTAAATTCTTTTTCTTCGTGTTTACTTCTGAGTAGCTTTATTGCTATGTCTTCAAATTCAGTAACCTTTTCTTTTGTAATATCTACTTTGCCATCAATTCTATCTCATCTAATTTTTATTCCAGATAATGTAGTTTTTATCTTTAGAAGTTTTTTTTTTTAAAGGAATTGTTTAGGTGTTGGCTGGTATTTTATTTTATTTTACTTTACTTTTTCAGCCTTATTAAGGTATAATTGACAAAAAAATGGTGAGATATTTATTTTTTTGAACTTTTTCTTTTTTTAATTTTAGAGAGAGCAGGAGCAGGGGAGAGGGGAAGAGGGAGAAAGAAAGAGAATTCCAAGCAATCTCCACACTGTCAGCACAGAACCCCATTTGGGACTCAAACCCACAACTGTGGGATCATGACCTGAGCCGAAACCAAGAGTTAGCGCTCAATTAGCTGAGCCATCCGGGTGCCCCAAGATGGTAAGATGTTTAAAGAGTACACTGTGATGATTTGATGTGTGTGTACCTTGTGGAAGAGTTTCTCCCATTTAATTACTTAATGTACCCGTCACCTCACATATTTATTTTCTTGCATGTGTTTGTGTGTATGCGTGTCAGAACATTTGAGTTCTACTCTTGTAACAGATTTCAGTTATATGACACAGTGTCATCAGCTGTGTCCCCGTGTTATGCGTTAGATTCTCATAGATTCTCAGTCCTTATTCATCTTATAGCTGAAAGTTTGTGCCCTTTTACCAAGCTCACTACTGCCCCTTCCCTGCTGTGGCAACCTCAGTCTATTCAGTTTCTTTGTTTAAAAAAATTTTTTTAATGTCTATTTTTGAGAGAGAGAGAGAGTGCAAATGGTGGGGGGGCAGAGAGAGGGAGACACAGAGCATGAACAGGGGAGGGGGTAGATAGAGAGGGAGACAGAATTTGAACTAGGCTTCAGGCTCTGAGCTATCAGCACAAAGCCCAACATGGGACTCAAACTCAAGAACCATGCGATCATGACTGAGCCAAAGTTGGCCACTTAACCACCTGAGCCCCCCAGGCACCTGTCTGTTCTCTGTTTCTGTGAGCCTGACTTGTGCTGTTGTTTGGTTGCACATGAAAGAGATACCGTGCAGTATTTCACTTAGCGTAACGCCATCAGGGTCCATCTGCGATGTCAGAAGTGTCAGAATTTCCCTTCTCATGGCTGAATAGTATCCCATTCATTCACTGATGGACGCTTAGGTTGTGTCCATATCTTGACCACTGTGAGTAATGCTGCATGAACATGAGGGTGCAGGTACCTCTTTGATGGCCTGCTTTCAGTCCTTTGGATGTGTATCCAGAAGTGAAATTACTGAACCATAAGGTCCAGTAATTTTTTAATGTTTTGAGGAACCTCCATACTGTTTTCCACAGTAGCTGCACCCAATTACATTCCTACCAACAGTGCATGAGCTTCTTAGTTTGATGTGGTCCCACTAATTTATCTTTGCTTTTGGTTTTTGGTGTCAAATACAAACCTCGTCGCCGAGACAAGTATCAAGGAGCTCACCACCTGTGTTTTCTTCTAGGATTTTTATAGTTTCAGGTCTGAAATGTAAGTCTGTAATCGATTTTGAGTTGATTTTTGTATACAGCATAAGACTGGAATTCGATTTTATTCTTTTGCATGTGACTGTCCAGTTTTCCCAGCACTATTTGCTGACAAGACTGTATTTTCCCCATTGTGTACCTTGCATCCTTTCTCATAAATTAGTAGAGAAAATATGCATAGGTTTATTTTTGGGCTCTTTGTCCTGTTCCATTGCTCTGTATTGTCTAGAAGTTTGATAAGTGTCTTTTTTTAAATGTCTTTTTATTTATTTTTGAGAGACAGAGAGAGACGACGTGAGCAGGGGAGGGTCAGAAAGAGAGGGAGACACAGAATCTGAAGCAGGCTCCAGGTTCTGAGCTGTCAGCACAGAGTCCGACACAGGGCTTGAATCCACGAACCGTGAGATCATGACCTGAGCTGAAGCCAGATGCTTAACCGACTGAGCCACCGAGGCGCCCCAATAAGCGTCTTTAAGAAACAGCTTTCATGTGTCCACTTCAATTTTGAACACATGTAATTACACCGATAATGACTGTTTATATGTCCTTGTCTGTTAATCCTCACATCTGGGGCTATCAGTTATGGATCGGTTTATCTTGATTGATCATTCTCCTTGTTAAGGGTACGGTTTTCCTGTTCCTTTGGTTAGTAGTCTTTCACGGATGCTTATCATTGTTAACTTCACCATATTGAATGCTGATATTTTTGTGCTTCACTTAATATGAAAGACAATTTTTTGAGGGGATCTCAGTCAGTTAAGCATCTAACTTTGACTTAGGTCATGATCTTGTCATTCGTGGGTTCGAGCTCCACATTGGGCTCTGTGCTGACAGCTCGGAGCCTGGAGCCTGCTTCAGATTCTCTGTCTCCCTGTCTCTCTGTTCCTCCCCTGCTCATGCTCTGTCTCTCTCTCAAAATTAAACATTAAAAAAAAGAAAATAAGTTTTTAAAAATGTTTATTTATTTTGAGAGAGAGAGAAAAAGAGAGCACCTGGGAAAGGGACAGAGAGAGAGAAGGAGAGAGAGAATCCTAAGCAGACTCTGTGCTATCAACACAGAGCCTAACGTGGGGCTCAATCTCACAAACTGTGAAATCATGACCTGAGCCAAAATCAAGAGTCAGAAGCTTAACTGACTGATCCACCCAGGTGCCCCTTAAAGAATTTATTTTTAGGTAATCTCTACTTGGGGCTTAAACTCACAACCTCAAGATCAAGGATTGCAACTCCACTGACAGAGCCAGCCAGGCACTCCAAAAAACAATTTTTTAAAGAGAATTACCAGGTCTTTTATTTTTGTATAGTTTTATGAAAAAAATTAATATGTCACAAAGCTTTTTTCCTTCAGGGAGAAAAAATAGAAAAGTATTAGAAATAGAAAAGGGTAGAAAACAATTTCCATAAAATCAAATAGGCAATGGTAACTTGAAAAAGATTGGGAATCACTGCCTTACACATTACATGTGAACCAAGAACAACGGTCACAGCCCCCAGTGGCCGTTTCATGCCACTGACAGTGATCAAAACCAACTGGAGAAAAACAGACTACGTGTTTGGAAGCCCCGATAAATGCTGGAGCAGACCGATTCACGGAGACAGTGGTAGAGAGACATTTTGATATGCGTATTTCAATATCCTGGGCGTACTTTTGAGTTTTGTTCTGTGACGCAGTTAGGGTCACTGTAAGCAGCTGTGTGTTGCAAGCCTGCCCCCTATGCACGAGCTCCCTGTGTGGGTGCTCGGGCCCCGCCATATTGGGCCTCTCTGGCCCCTCTTCCAAGAGGCTGGCTTTTCTTGGTCGTTCAGAGTCCCTCAGGCCTTAGGGGAAACTCAGGTTTTCACACCATGAGCTTTCTCTCTCTTCCCCGAGTTTTCTCCTCTTGAAATCCTAAAACCGTTGTCTAACTGGAGGAAAGAGGCCCCTTCGTGAGTCACTTATTTTATCAGGATTTCTTCTTTGTTTTCAGGCATCGCTTGTTTTCCATCCCAGGCAGACAGCTATTTTTCTTTTTCTTTTTCTTTTCCCCTTACTCACATTTAGAACTTGAGTTCTAGAAAATCTTTTTTATTTTTTATTTTTTAAATGTTTTTACTTATTTTTGAGAGTGAGAGAGACAGAGTGCGAGTCAGGGAGGGGCACAGAGAGAGAGGGAGACCAGAATCCAAAGTAGGCTCCAGGCTCTGAGCTGCCAGCACAGAGCCCGATGCAGGGCTCGAACTCACAGACCATGAGACTACGACCTGAGCCAAAGTTGGACGCTTAACTGACTGAGCCACCCAGGCGCCCCGAGTTCTGGAAAATCTTAAGCCTGCCAAAACACAGAGACAGTTCAGTGGGCTCCCCTGTACTCATCAACAACTATTTTTCTAATGTGGACTTGCAAACACTAGAGACTCACCTTCAGGTTACAGAAGTTGGGCAGTGAGGACGCACAGCCCTGTGTCTCGTGCGGTGTGTGTGTAGGACTACTGGTTTGTCATGCAGGTTTGGATGGACACAACAGGAAAACTAAGAGTCTCCAGTGATTTTCAGGGGACACACCAGGCATCTCAAATACTCTCTGACTTGTGTTTATGCATGGTCCTTGCAGCCTGTGGCCCTTTCTGTGCTTTCTTTATTGTGGGTTTAGGCCATATCTCATCTTTCATCTAGATTTACACTCCGTGAATGGAGTTCCTAAGCTTCCTTCTTCTTCCTCCTTCCCCTCTCCTCCTCCTTCTCCTTTGTCTCCTCCTTCTCCTCTTTCTCCTCCTCTCCCTCTTCTTACTCCCTTCTCCTCCTTCTCCTCCTCTTCTTCCTCCTTCTACCTTCTCCTCCTCCTGCTCTCCTGCTTCTTCTCTTCTTCCTGCTCTCCTCCTCTTCCTTCCTTCCCCTCCCCCTCCTCCCCTCCCCCACTTCCCCTCCTCCTCCTCCCCC
>PJEM01017955.1:6886-20324 GCA_004023845.1 Helogale parvula
TGCATGAAAATGTATATCTTCATACTTTTTGATACAATGTATTCATTTGTTAATTTTTAATTATATTTGATATAAACCAAAGGTTTCTCCCAAAACTTTATATTTAAGAACAGTGTTAAAAAATACCCAAAAAGAAGTCCCAACCATGCAACACAACTGGGACCTGCTTTAAAACAGTCCTGTGATTGACGAGTTTGCTGCCTGAGTGATATTGATCACCAAGACTTTGGATTCTGGTGTTGTTTCTACAATGACATTTTGTATGAACCAAAGTCCTTGGATTAAAATAAAACTTAGCAAAAAATCAAAAGGAAACCCACCATTCTGCTGGGTGATGTATGCAAGGGTTGTGGGCATCAGCATTCGGTGAGTCCAGGAGAGGCAGGGCCATACCCATGGCCATGTGGGCAGGACTGCACAGCTGAGGAGGTCTCAGGAGAAAATGAGAACCCCCTAAAACTTGTTTGGGCCTGTTCACAAGGCAGGTGTGGATCAACCTGAGAATCTGGGTGGGGTTAGGGTGAGGGTCATGGGTTGGGGTCAAGGCCAGGCTTGAGATCAGGGTCAGGGTCTGGATCAGGGCCAGGATTTGGGTTAGGTTTCAGCATAATGGGTTTTCTTTCCCCTCCTCCATTTCTCTGGGCCTGCAGGATAGACAGAACCCACCCAGGGTCACACATGCCTCAGAGGCTGAGCTGGAGCATTTGTTTTCTGTGCCTCAGTCCTAGGCTGTCACAGGAAAAAAAGCAAAATGTCCACCTGGTCACTGACTTTCAGATCCAACTCCATCCCAGTCAGGGGTTATGGAGGGCCTCAGAGGTTATACAGGGTGCTTCCACCCTCCTACCTGGGAAGGGGGCAGCTGGACCCACCCTGCCTGGGCTGCCCCAGGTTCTAGCACAGCTGCCACCCCCAGGGCACTCAGTAGACATGTGTGGGTTGATACAGAACTGGCTGTAGTGCCCTACCAGCCCCCATGTACAGCCTTCTTGAGGGCCTGTGAGGCCCTCCCCATGCTGGCTGGACCCTTCATCCTATCTGAGTGATCAGCAGTGGACAGTCAGCAGACAGGACAGACCTTGGCCTCCAACCATCCAGACAGGCATCTGTGGTCCTCCAGCTCAGGCCAGGCAGGGTCTTGACGACCCCCATGGCCAATTACTGAGCTGACTGTGCTGTTGTGCAAGGCAATAGGTCCGTGGGAAGTGTAGACAGCCCCAAGGGATGTCTCTGTTCCCAGTGTCTGTGTGGTTGAGACAAGTGCCTCCTTGCTCACAGCCTCTCAGCTTGCTGAGAGGAGGAACGGCCTCCACATGGTGGGTGCGGCCCCGGCCACAGCGGCCTTACGGCAGACTGGCCCTGCGGTCCTTTAGCCTCCCCATGTGACATGCATAGTTGTTAAGAATCAAGCATACGGGAGCAACTGTGTCTCCCAGTGGTCCATTTCTCACTGAGTCTGTGTGGTCTCAGACAGCCACATTCGTGACCCAGGGACTGTGGCCTCCACAGACCCTGCCAAGTGTGGATTTATGGTGTGGAAGAATCCTTGAATCTCCCACTGCCTCACTGAGAAAAAATTTCCTTACCATCCTCACATTCGATCTCTGCTCTTTGTTTTCTTTTGTTTTTATTATTAAAATTAAAAACTTTTTGCTTTGTTTTATAGAGGGAGAGAGCATGCATGGCAGCAGGGCAGGGGGGAGAGAGAGAGAGAGAGAAAGGGAGAGAGGGAAAGAGGGAGAAAGGGAGAGAGACTCTTAAGCAGGCTCCACATTCAGCACAGAGCCCAGTGTGGGGCTTGATCCCATGACTGAGGGGTCATGAACGTAGCCAAAATCGAGAGTCAGACACTCAACTACTTGAGCCACCCAGACGCCCCTAGTCTCTGCTTTTTATAAAGGAGAGAGATGAGACTGGAAAATGGGCCAGTTTGTTCTTGGGGGGTGGGTGATTAATGTGGTTGGGGGGCAGGTTTAACTCCTGGGCTCCCTCCTCCCAGGGACATGAGTGAGGTCTGTGTGCCTTCCAGTCTCTGAGATCTGATGCCCAAGGCAGGAACCTTGAGTTTAGCACCAACCAAGAGTCCTAAACACTTTTTCAGGAAGTGGAAGAGCATCTTGACCTCGTGGGAGCCCAACAAGAGCACTGGATGGGCGGCTGCGGTCCCTGACCCTCAGTCAACCCCTTCCTTCCTTGGACTTTGGATTCCACAGCTACACAGTCAACTATCAGTCATGTGGAATCTGGTACTTTCCCAACCCAGCATTCGTTGTCATGCCCAAGTCCAGCACTTAGCTTTCCTTTCAGAACCACATCTCACCCGCCTCCCATCCAAACAGTTCCAGAGGGCAGCCCCCACTTTTCACCCACCTTGAAGATGGGCATATAATCCAAGTCTAGCCAACCCCATACTCCATCCTCTGGGTGCTTTGATGGATTCAAGGATGAGCATGTGACCCAAGCCAGGCCAAAGGCGCTTTAAGCTGTGACTTTTAGTGGAACACAAAAGAAAGAGAAACCCTTCCCAGCAAAAAGGACAATGAGTGGGTGTCAGCTTGAAGTTGCTGGAGGCCCCAGATGCAGTGAGGCAGACTGCCCATAAGGCATGTAGCAGAATGGAGGATTGGAGAGTGTCCAGGTCACATTTTGAGAGTGTGATCCCTGAGCCTGCCAGATCCAAACACACTCTTAATTTGCCACTTCCAACTATTGATTTATTTCTATGACTAAAAAAATATTTATTTCAGTAAGTATGTCCAGTTCCTTGCCATTCAAAAGTGTGCCAGCTGACACTTCACAACCAATGATCCCTGGGGTTAGCCTCTCCCAGGACAGAGAAGGACCAGGGACGGAGCTGTTCTGGAGGTCTCCTGAGACCTGACTATACCCACTCTCTTCATCTCCCCTGGCCAGAGCAGCTCCGTCCCTGGTCCTTCTCTGTCCTGGGAGAGGAAAACCCCAGAGAGGAGGCCTAACAGGAGAACGAGGCCCCTGGATGACTAATTGCTCTGTTTGTGTTTTCCTTATTCTAGGGTCCATCTTGTTAATGTGTATTTTTAGTAGGAAGCCACTCATCCTTTCTAGGTTTCCAGTCTGAGGCAATCAGATTTCTCTTATTTTTCCTTTAATTTCTACTCTTCTATTTTTCTACAGAACTGTCACTATTAAGGAACAAATATGTTATAAAGATTATTTATTTTTTGAGAGGGGGCGGGGCAGAGAGAGAGGGAGGGAGACAGAAAGACTCTCAGGAAGGCTCTGCACTGCCAGCACATAGCCCCATGCAGAGCTCAAACCCACCAACCATGAGGTCATGACCTGAGCCAAAACCAAGAGTCAGATGCTTAACCAAGTGAGTCTTCCAGGCGCCCCTTGTTGGTACGTTACTATTTCCTAAAGTCCATACTTTACTCAGGTCCCTCTGTTCCACTTTTTCCTGCTCCAGTGTTGCATGCAGGGCTCCATATGACATGTATTCATCCTGTCCCTTGAGGCTCTTCATGGCTGTGACAGTCCCTCAGACTTGTCTTGTTTCAGTGACCTTGGCAGTGTTGAGGAGCACTGCTCAGGTATTTGGTAGAAAGTCCCACAGTAGGATTTACTTGCTGCTTGCCTCATGATTAGACTGGGGTTATGCGTTTTGAGGAAGCAGATCACAGAGGCACAGTGCTGTCATCACCTTATATCACGGGAACATGCTCTGGAGGCCATGTATCATCTGTGTTGACTTTGGTCTCCTGGCTGGGGCGGTGTTTGCCAGGCTTCCCCACCATAAGTCACTCTTTCCCATGTGCGTATGATGTGTCTTCTTGAGCAGGAACACACTTTGTGGAACCCACACTGTAGCAGAGAGGAGTTAGCGCCACCTCCTTGATGGATGGCTGAGTGTCTACATCTATTATGTGGAATTTGATAAGAGAGGTCTATTGAACCCAATTGTAAAGCCAATTGTAAAGGCTTTTAAAAGCAGAGAAGGAACTTAAGAAAATCATCATCAAAGGATGCATTATTTTAGACAAGGTTGCCATTCCAAGGACACCTGAAGGGGGCCCTTTGGTACATTTTCCAGGATGACTGGTTAAAGGTTACCTGGGGCATGTGTATGTGAAAGTGCAGTTGGATTATGTAATAAGTCTTGGTTTGCTGAGTCTCTGAACATAAGTGACCCCACTTTGGGCCTGTGGTTTCCTTTTTAACTAATATTTATTTATTTATTTATTTATTTATTTATTTATTTATTTATACCAGCAGGTACCTGGTAGTCATTTTAGGCTGTTGATTCTACTCCCACACTACAGCGTTTGGTCACTGGCTCATTCCTGCTTGGCCATTGAGTGTACTTTCTACTGGCTCCTCTTGTTTTCCTTTGACATATTTCCATCTTTGTATAGGTTTTCTTGGTAATTCTTTACTTTCTGAGATTCAAGATTATCCTGGCTTCTGTATTTACTGTCTTTAGTCTTGATGTCGGCAATTTCTTCAAGGACCCCTGGTTTCTTTCATTAGAGAATGGTATTAAAAATCTTACATGTGGAAGCTAAATGTGCTCATTGGAAAATCCAAGGAAATATATGTATGTATTCCAACCTATGTATACACATTTAATTATAAAGTTTTCTACGTGGAACTCTCTGTATCTATATTAAGTGTACAGATGAGTTTACACTGATGTCTCCAACCTGCTCCACCGTCACGTGGACACTGTGATCTTCTCCCTTTGCTGGTCTGAAACTTCCTACTCCAGTAGTGAGAAAGTTGGCTCCCACCACCTGCCCTTAAGTAATTCATCGCCCGTTCCAGATCACAGATGTGGTGTTCTCAGAACTGTTTGCTACCACCCTGTTGGGAAAGAACTTTATGAGATAGAGTCCACTGTTTATGTACAGTACATTTTTCCTTTTGTCCATAGATTTCACTCACTTTCAAAGTTACTTAGGCCAGCACCCTTTGCCACACAATGTACAGTGAGTTTCCCCCCGCCCCCATGGGTCCTAATACAGTTTGATCCAAGGTTCTTCCAGCTGGACTAAAAAATGAAATTGACATGAGACAGATAGACAGGAGGAAAAAACCAGAGTGTAATCATGTGCACAAGGAGATACAATAATGAAATCGAGACCTAAACAAATGACCAAGCCAGGCAGTTTTTATACTTTTTGGACAAAGAGAAAGTACATCTGTGATGAATTCACAGGATAAAGAGAGTTTAACTTTGGGAGCTTCAATTAGTAAGGAATTTTAACCAGAATTTGGGCTAGGGTAGTTACTTAGTAAAAAGTAACAAGAGTTGTTTATACAGCCTTCTGGGCTCTAAATTTCCCATCTCTGGTGATGTGGAAGTCTCTTTATTTCCTGGTACAGGGGGATCCTCACATGGGAGATTGATGTTTTGGTTCCAAGGGGACTGAGTGTCCCTCTTGCATAAGCTGTCTCTTAAGTAACTTTTATTTAAAATGATCTGTATGCCAAAGTGACACATTTGGGGTGGCCTGCTCTTGTCCCCTACACCATCCTGTGACACTCCCACATCCTAAATAACTTACTTTTATTAGACTATGATTTACTCTTTGGGATGTAAAGATCTTTGGGTTTTGACAGATGCATAGTGGCAAGTATAAATCACTCCGATATCATGGAATACTTAAAAACCCCACCCTCTGATCCTTTTATTGTGGTAGGGTCCCTTTCCTAAGGAAAGGAAAAGAAACTTCTGAAGGAAACCTGGCTATACATGTATGTGACAACATCCCTCACGACCTTGTCCATGAGACTACTTAATCAGACTGCATGTTTGAGCATTACCATATATGGGAGACAAAGAAATAGAAAATATATTAAAATCTATGGCATTCAGGACTCAGCTCTTCGGGTACGAACCCAGCTGAGCCGTGCTGGCAAGAATAAAGTTGCTTCCTGGAAAGAAAAGCCTCGGTCTCATGACTTTCTGTGCGAGAAACCTGCTACATTGTCATCTCTAGTTTTGCCTTTTCCAGAATCTCCTATAAATGGAGTCACACAGTGTGTAGCCTTTTCAGACTGAATTATTTCACTTAGAAGAGTACATGTAAGGTTCATCCATGTCTTTGTATGGGGTGCTGGTGTTGTACCCAGATTTTAATATCGCCCCCCAAAACCAGAGACTGCCAGGGAGGCCGAATCACGCATGCAAAAGCATAGGGCTTTATTACGAATTTAGGCCTGGCCAGCCTAAACTCAGGCTCACAGACTTCAACAACACACTGGATCCACGTGGAGCGAGCCCGGAACATTGTGGGGAACGGCCTTTTATGAGTTTGGGAAGGGGGAGTTACAGGAAATTGTGACCAGGTACAGGGGTCTAATCATTATAGCATCTCATCATTGACAGTAACTTTAACCAGTTACAGAGTGGACCCAGAACCCTCACGTAGGGCGTGACTAGGACCCTCATGTAGGGCATGACTTGTCTTAACCTCCATCTTTAGGCCCGCCCCCAGAAATGTTAATGGTGTTAGCTGGCCTTCAAGGTCAGAGGGGAAACTTGAATCAGACCTGCATCCTTACACTGGCTCATTTCTTTTTATTGGTGAACTAACTAACAGGAGAAAAAAAAAGAAGTTATTAACATACCTACATGCGTCCCGTACTCATGGCGGATACCCAGGAAAACGGAGTAATTCCCCAAAGTGGCCCACGTCTCACCCTAAATGCTACCTTCAACTAAAGACCAAATAATTTTGGGTGGTGGGAAGGCCCGATTAGGCATGTTATCAGGTGAGCACAGTAAATGAGGATATGGACGTTAATGCAGATTTAAGTCTGTGTCTTTTGATAAGAGTTTTTGAGACGGAGTCATTTTTCTGTTCTAAGAGGGAGACACCCTTATAAATGGAGCTATTCTTTATAAGCATGCATTTTACTCACCAAACAGCAACTTCTACCCAGCTTCCAGAGATTCCCGTGTCTGCTGTTTCTTAAAATTAATCAACCCAAATAATTTTTCTGCCAAAGAGGCATATTTGGGGTTGGCGTATTCTGCCTCCTTCACATGGATGCACCTCAGTTTGCTTAGGGATTCATCTATGGAAGGACATCCGGTTTCTTTAAGTTTGTAACCATTATTAACAGAACTGCTATATGTAAATGCATGAAAGGTTTTGTTTAGAAGAAATTTTTGAAAGCAGTTGTCTAAATACTAGGACTGTGATTTTTGGATCTTAACATAAGAATTATTTAGCTTTGGAAAAAGGGTCAAACTGTCTTCCACAGTGGCCGTGCATGCACACCCCCAGCATGAAGGAGCATTCCTGTCATTCCTCACCTTCTACCAATCTGTATTCTAGTTTTTGGAGTTTAGCATTTCAAGAGGTATGTGTGGTCTCTCACTGTTGTTTAAATTTGTAATTTCCTTATGACGGGGTCCGCAAAGTCCTGAATGCCTGTCAACCATCTGCATCTCTTCTCTGTCCAGGCATCTGTTTAGATCCTTACTCCTTTGTTATCAATCAGGGTGTTTGTTTCCTTATTGCTGAGTTGTGAGTTTTTGGTCTATTCTGAATACAAATCCTTATCAGATGTAAGGATTGTCTTTTGTGGCTTGACTTTTCATTTTCTGAGCAAGGTTTTTCACAAAGTAGAAGTTTTAATTTTAGGAAGTTCACGGTATCATTTTTTTCTTTTGTGTTAACGGTGTTAATGGGTTTTGGTGTTGTGTGTTAACACTCATCACTGAACCCAAGGTCATTTAAGTTTTCATGTTTTCTTTTTGTTATTTTTATAGGTTTGCAGTTTATTTTATTAAAAATTTTAAAGTTTATTTGAGAGAGAGTGAGAGAGAGAGCGAGCGAGCACAATTAGGGGAGGGGCAGAGAGAGAGGCAGACACAGAATCCAAAACAGGCTCCAGGCTCTGAGCTGTCAGCACAGAACCCAGTGCTGGGAGATCATGACCTGAGCCAAAGTTGGATGCTTAACCTACTGAGCCACCCGGTGCCCAGTTAGTTTTGCACTTTATGATATTTTTTTAATATAAGCTCAATGATACTTTATTTTTTATTTTTTAAAGTCTTTGCACTTTAATTTCTTTTTGTAATTTACATCTTAGTTAGCATGTAGTGTCACAATGATTTCAGGAGTAGGTTCCTTAATGCCCCTTATGTATTTAGCCCATCCTCCCTCTCATCCCCCCTCCAGTAATCTTCTGTTTGTTCTCCATATTTAAGAGTCTCTTATGTTTTGTCCCCCTCCCTGGTTTCAAAACATTTTTGCTTCCCTTCCCTTATGTTCATCTATTTTGTATCTTAAAGTCCTCATATGAGTGAAGTCCTATGATGTTTGTCTTTCTATGACTGGCTAGTTTTTCTTAGCATAATACCCTCTAGTTCCATCCATGTAGTTGCAAATGGCCTGATTTAATTCTTTATGTTTTTAATCTGTTTAATGTTTTTAAATTTATTTTTGAGAGACAGAGAGAGACAGTATGCTCAGGGGAGGGTCAGAGAGAGAGACGCACAGAATCTGAAACAGGCTCCAGGCTCTGAGCTAGCTGTCAGCACAGAACCCACGAACCACGAGATCATGACCTGAGCCGAAGCTGGACGCTTAACCATCTGAGCCACCCAGACACCCCTAATTTCATTCTCTTTGATTGCTGAATAATACTCCACTGTGTGTGTGTGTGTATACACACCCCTTCTTCTTTATCCATTCATCCATCAATGGAAATTTGTGCTCTTTCCATGCTTTGGCTATTGTTGATAGTGCTGTTATAAACATTGGGGTACATGTGTCTCTTTGGAACAGCACACCTGTATCCCTTGAATAAATACTAGTAGTGCAATTACTGGGTCATAGGGGAGTTCAATTTTTAATTTTTTGAGGAATCTCTATACTGTTTTCCAGAGTGGTGGCACCAGTTTGCATTTCCATGAGCAGTGCAAAAGAGATCTTCTTTCTCCACATCCTCGCCAGCATCTGTTGCTGCCTGATTTGTTGATGTTAGCCATTCTGATGAGTGTGAGGTAATATCTCATCATGGTTTTGATTTGTTTTTCCCTGAATATGAGTGATATTGAGCGTCATTTCATATGTCCGTCGGCCATCTGGATGTCTTCTTTGAAGAAGTGTCTGTTCATGTCTTTAGCCCATTTCTTCACTGGATTATTTATATTTTGGGTGTTGAGTTTGATAAGTTCTTTATAGATTTTGGATAGCAACCCTTTATCTCATATGTTATTTGCAAATATCTTCTCCCATTCCATCAATTGCCTTTTAGTTTTGCTGATTGTTTCCTTCACTGTGCAGAAGCGTTTTATTTTCATGAGGTCCCAATAGTTCATTTTTGCTTTAGTTTCCCTTGCCTCTGGAGACATGTTGAGTAAGACGTAGCTGCAGCCAAGGTCAAAGAGGTTCTTGCCTGCTTCCTCCTCGAGGATTTTGATGGCTTCCTGTGTTACATTAGACCTTTCATCCATTTTGAGTTTATTTTTGTGTATGGTGTAAGAAATCGATCCCGGTTCATTTTTCTGCATGTCGTTGTCCAGTTTTCCCTTGGCTGAAGAGGCTGTCTTTATTCCATTGAATACTCTTCCATGCTTTCTCAAAGATTAATTGGCCATACGTTTGTGGGTCCATTTCTGGGTTCTCTATTCTCTTCCAGAGATCTGAGTGTCTGTTTTTGTGCCAGTACCATACTGTCTTGATGATTACAGCTTTGTAATACAGCTTGAAGTCTGTATTACAAAGGAAGCTTGTGATGCTTCCTGCTTTGGTTTTCTTTTTCAAGATTGCTTTGGCTATTCAGGGTCTTTTCTGGTTCCATACAAATTTTATAATTGTTTGTTTTAGCTCTGTGAAAAATGCTGGTGTTATTCTGATAGGGATTGCATTGAATATGTAGGTTGCTTTGGGTAATATTGACATTTTAACTATATTTGTTCTTCCTATCTAGGAGCATGGAATATTTTTCCAATTTTTTTGTGTGTCTTTTTCAATTTCCTTCATCAGCTTTCTATAGTTTTCAGTGTATAGACTTTTTCACCTCTTTTGTTATGTTTATTCCTAGGTATTTTATGGTTTTTGGTGCAATTGTAAATGGGATTGATTCCTTAATTTCTCTTTCTGTTGCTTCATTGTTGGTGTATAGGAATGCAGCCAATTGCTGTGCATTGATTTTATATCCTGCCACTTTGCTGAATTCCTGGATCAGTTCCAGCAGTTTTTGGGTGGAATCTTTTGGGTTTTTCCATATAGAGGATCATGTCACCTGCAAAGAGTGAAACTTTGACCTCCTCCTGGTTGATTTGGATGCTTTTTATTTTTTTTCATTGTCTGATTACCAAGGCTAAGATTTCTAATACTATGTTGAGTAACAGTGGCGAGAGTGGACATCCCTGTCTTGAACCTGACCTTAGGGGGAAAGCTTTAGTTTTTCCCCATTGAGGATGATATTAGCATTGGATCTTTCATATATGGCTTTTATGATTTCGAGGTCTGATCCTTCTATCCCTACTTTCTTAAGATTTTTTTTTAATCAAGAAAGGATGCTGTATTTTGTCAAATGTTTTCTCTGCATCTTTTGAGAGGATCATGGGGTTCTTGTTCTTTTTTTTTTTACTGATGTGATGAATCACATTGATTGTTTTGCAGCTATTGAACCTGCCCTGCATCCCAGGTATAAATCCCACTTGGTCATGGTGAATAATTTTTTTAGTGTATTGTTGAATTTGGTTGGCTAATATCTTGTTGAGGATTTTTGCGTCCATGTTCCTCAGGGAGGTTGATCTACAGTTCTCTTTTTAAGTGGGATCTTTGTCCGGTTTTGGAATCAAGGTAATGTTGGCTTCATAGAAAGAGTTTGGAAGTTTTCTTCCATTTCTATTTTTTGGAACAGCTTCAAGAGAATAGGTGTTAACTCTTCCTTAAATGTTTGGTAGAATTCCCCTAGAAAGTCGTCTGGCCCTGGACTCTTGTGTTTTGGGAGATTTTTTTTTAATAATTCAGTGTCTTTACTGGTTATGGATATGTTTCAGTTTTGGTAGTTTATATGTTTCTAGGAATTTGTCCATTTCTTCCAGATTTCCCATTTTATTGGCGTATAATTGCTCATGATATTCTCTTATTATTATTTTTATTTATGCTGTGTTGGTGGTGATCTCTCCTCTTTCATTCTTGATTTTATTTGTTTGGGTCCTTTCTTTTTTATTTTTGATCAAACTGGCTAATGATTTATCAATTTTGTTAAGTTTTCAAAGAACCAGCCTGTGGTTTCATCAATCTGTTCTACTGTTTTTTGTTTGGCTTGGTTATTTTGGTTTCAATAGAATTAATTTCTGCTCTAATCTTTATAAATTTCTGTCTTTTACTGGTTTTGGATTTTATTTGCTGTTCTTTTTCTGGGTCTTTGAGGTGTAAGCTTAGGTTGTGTTCCTGAGACCTTTCTTCCTTTTTTAGGAAGGCCTGGAATGCTATACACTTCCCTCTTACGACTGCCTTTGCTGCATCCCCGAGGTCTTGGGTTGTAGTGTTATCATTTTCATTGGCTGCCATGTACCTTTTAATTTCCTTCTTAACTTCTTGGTTAGCCCATTCATTCTATAGTAGGGTGTTTAGTCTCCAAGTATTTGTTATCTTTCTAAATTTTTTCTTGTGGTTGATTTCGAGTTTCATAGTGTTGTGGTCTGAAAATATGCACGGTATGATCTCGATCTTTTTGTACTTGTTGAGGGCTGATTTGTGGTCTATTCTGGAGAATATTCCATGTGCACTGGAGAGGAATGTATATTCCACTGTTTCAGGATGAAATGTTCTGAATATATCTGTTAAGTCCATCTGGACCAGTGTGTCATTCTGAACCATGGTTTCGTTGTTTATTTTCTGTTTTGATGATTTGTCCATTGCTGTAAGTGGGGTGTTGAAGTCCCTACTCTTATGGTATTATTATCAATGAGTTTCTTTAAAATTATTTGTGATTAATCAATTTATATATTTTCTTTCTTTCACATTTGGAGCATAAACTTTTACAGTTGTTATGCCTTCTTGGTGGATAGACCCCTTAAGTATGATATAATGCCCTTCCTCATTTCTTGCTATGGTTTTTATTTTAAAGTCTAGATTATCTGATATAAGTATGGTTACTCTGGCCTTCTTTTGGTGACCATTAGCATTATAGAGGTTCTCCATCCCTTTACTTTGAATCTGAAGGTGTCTTTAGGTCTAATGTGGGTCTCTTGTAAACAGTATATAGATGGGTATACTGGATATATATTATCCATTCTGTTATCCTATGTCTTTCGATTGGAGCATTTCATCTATTGACTTTTAAAGTGAGTACTGAAAGATATGAGTTTATTGCCATATGTTTCTTGTAGAGTTGGAGTTTCTGGTGGCATTCTCTGGCCCTTTCTAGTCCCTGTTACTTTTGGTGGTTTTTCCCCCCATCTTTTCTCCCCTCAGAGACTCCCCCTTAAAATTTCTTGCAGAGCTAGTTTAGTGGTCACAAACTCCTTTAAGTTTTGTTTTTCTGGGAAACTTTTTATGTCTCCTTCTATTTTTGAATGACAGCCTTGCTGGATAAACAATTCTTGACTGTGTATTTTTCTGATTCAGCACATTGAATGTATCCTGCCTCTCCTTTCTGGCCTGCTAAGTTTTTGTGGATAGATCTGCTGCACACCTGATCTATCTTCCTTTGTAAGTTAAGGATTTTTTCCCTTGCTGCTTTCATGATTCTTTCTTTGCCTGAGTATTTTGCAAATTTGACTATGGTATCCTTGTTGATGGTCAGTTTTTGTTGAATCTTGTGGGAGTCCTCTGTGCATCCTGGATTTTTATGTCTGTATCTTTCTGCAGGTTAGAAAAGTTTTCCACTGATTTGTTCACATAACCCTTCTACCCCTATTTCTCTGTCTTCATCTTCTGGGACCCTTATGGTTCTGATGTTGTTCCTTTTTATTGAGTCATTGATTTCTCTTATTCTTAAATAGTGCTCTTTTGTTTTACTCTTCCTCTTTTTTTTCTGCTTCATTATTCTCCATAAGTTTGTCCTCTGTATCGCTGATTCACTGCTTTGCCTCATCATCCTTGCCGCTGTGGCATCCATTTGAGATTGCAGCTCAGTTATAGCATTTTTAATGTCATCCTGACTATCTTTTACTTCTTTTATCTTCACAGAGAGGGATTCTATTCTATTTTTGACCCCAGCTAGTATTCTTATCATTGTGATTCTATATTCTGGTTCAGACATCTTGCTTGTATCTGCGTTGGTTAAGTCCCTGGGTGACGTTTCTTCTTGCTCTTTCTTTTGGAGTGAATTCCTTTTTTTTATCATTTTGAAGGAAGAAAAGGAATTAATAAGGTAAAAATTTTTTAGATAAAAAATTGAAAACAATACACACAAAGAAAAATCAAATAAGTGATGCTAGATCCTAGGTGCGCTTTGATCTGCTTATTGAAAAAAGCTT
>PJEM01017956.1:0-20254 GCA_004023845.1 Helogale parvula
CCAAATCCGGGATCAGCCCTGACGCCCGAGAAGCCCCAGGCCGGCGCTTCTCCGTGGCTTTGGCGCGGTTTTCCGTGGAGGTGACATTCACGTCTTTTAGAGCGAACCCCTTCCGGCGCCTCGCCAGCCACGCGAGCGGCGTGGGGACCTGCCTGTCTCCCTGAAGGGAGCACTCAGTCCTCCCTCCTCCCCCCCCACGGTTTCATCACCTGCTCTGACGTTCTTGCCTCACCTGGGTCCAAAGTGGCTTCATGACACGTTCAGCCAAAACAAAGCCAGGACCTCCAGCACCGCGGGGACCCTCGGCATTTAGGTGATGTCCCACTGAAGGAGGACACTAAGGGTTCTTCGCTGACCGAGAAACCCACTCAGGCGCCCCCACTGCCCCCTCAGCTGCCCCCAGCGCCGCCCGTGTTTCCGGAGAAGCCGCCCCGGGCTGGGTGACGGTAGGGCTGGAACCAAGGACTCAGACGCGATGGCAGCTGACGGGGTGACAGGCTGTGGCTCTGCCCGGCCCGGTGGCCGCTCACACACGAGCCCGGGAGGCTCAGGCCCCTTCCTGTTTAGAAGACTGACCCTGGGGTGCTGAGTCGTGCTGGCCAGGGGCCGGCACCCATGTCAGGAGCCGGATCGGGGCCCGAGCCTCTGCCCCCGCCCCTTTCTCCTTTCTCTGAGGACCTCACCCTGTCCTGAGGGTTGAAATGCCATCTAGGGAGTGACTCCCAGATTTGTGTCTCCAGCCTGGCCCTCTCCCCTCTCTCTGGGAACCCCAGACTGGGATGTATCGCAGTCCTCACCCCTACACGCCCTTCCCAGCCAAAGGGCCCTTTCAAAACTTAGGGCAGACCGCGGCCCGTCTCTGCTCCAAAGCCCCCCGGATGCACCTGCTGGGGGGACCCCCAAGCCTCCCACCCTGCAGAGCCGGGAGCCCAGCCTCCCCGCACCCCTCTGAATCCCCGACCTCCCTCACCCGGGGCCACCCAGTCCTGCCCATCAATCTGGATGGAAATGTCTGGTTAGATATTTTGCCCGCTTAAAAAAGTTGGGGCATCTGTGTCCTTCGTAGGTTGTGAGAGCACTGTGGGTGGGAGCCTTCATCAGAGAAATGAGCTGCAAGTGTTCCCTCTGTGGCCTCGCTTTTCATGCTCTTAACGGTGTCTTCACAGAGCAGGAGTTTTGTAAATTTTTATGAAGTCTCATTTAATGAAACTTTTTAAATGGACCACGCGTGTGGTATTGTATCTAGGAAATCTTTGCTGACCAAAGATCGGAAATGTCTTCTGCCTTTTCTTTTAGCAGTTTACTTTAAAATTATTTTTTTATTAATTTTTTTTAACATTTATTC
The DNA here is from genome assembly GCA_004023845.1 of Helogale parvula. NCBI lineage: Eukaryota > Metazoa > Chordata > Mammalia > Carnivora > Herpestidae > Helogale > Helogale parvula. Next base: position 1,346 of record PJEM01017956.1, read on the forward strand.
ATTTTTTGAGAGACAGAACATGAGTGGAGAAGGGGCAGAGAGAGAGGGAGACACAGAATCGGAAGCAGCTCCAGGCTCTGAGCCGTCAGCACGGAGCCCGATGCGGGACTCGAACCCCTGAGTAGAGAGATCCTGACCTGAGCTGAAGTCAGACGCTCACCATCTGAGCCCCCGGGCTCCCCAGCAGATTTTCTATACAGAGCATTCTGCAGTCCGCGAACAGAGGCCGTTTTGCCTCTTTCTTCCAGTCTGGGTGCCTTTTCCTTGGTTCTTGCCTGGCTGGAGCCTGCAGAAGATACTGAATAAAAGTGGTGAGAGAGGCTGTCCTTGCGTTGTTCCTGACCTTGGACAGAGGTCTCTGGGCTCCCACAGTACGCAGGAGTCCCGCTCACGGTCTCTCGCAGGGGTCCTGCCCCCGCTGGAAACAGTTCCCTTCCATTCGTGGGTTTCAGAAGGAGCAGATGTTAGAGATTTTGTCAGACGCGTCCTCTGCCCCTTTGAGTTGATGGTTTTCCTTCTCTGTCTGGTAACGTGGAGATTGTGCTGGCTGATTTTTGCGCGGAAAGCATCCTTGCGTTCCCGGGTAAAGCGCCCTTACTCACGGTGTGTTACCCCTGTTTCCAGAGTGTGGGACTTGGTTTGCTGGAAACGTCTACAGGTTTCTGCGGCTGTCTTCCCGAGGGTTTTGGTCTAGTTTTCTGGTTTGGGTGTCAGGATGGTGGTTGGGAAGTTGTTTAGGAAAAACTCCCCTCCCGCGCCCCTTGTCTGCCCTCGGTTCTCTGTCGTGACACCGCTTGACTTCCGATGCCCTGGAGAGCAAACACCTCCCCGCACCAGCCGGCTGTCCGTCCGCTCTCTCCCGAGTCGGACGCTGTCTGCCTGGAGGTAGCGGCAGACCCCACAGTAAAGGTCACACAGGACCGCTGCCCACTTCAGAAGCCAGTCAAAAGTCCGGGCTGTCACCATGCTTCTGACCCACCGGCTGCAGACTGGGGTTCTCACGGGCCCCCCTCAGGTCTGCTCATTTGTGAGCGCAGCTCGCAGAGCTCGAGAAAAGTTACTTATGAGATTACCAGTTTATGATAGAGGGGCGTAACTCAGAACGACAGAGGAGACGCACAGGGCAGGGCTGGGGAAGCGCCGAGTGCCTCCGAGGAATCACCAGCTAGGCTCTCCCCCCACCCTCTCAGACTTGAACGGAGGCTTCAGTGTGTAGGTGTGATTGGTTACAGCCCTGCCACGGTGACTATTTCATCCTCCAGCCCCTCCCTCCTCCCCAGAGGCCGGGTGGGAGTTGGGCCTGAAAGCTTGACCCTGAGTCACGTGGGTAGGTTTCCCTGGTAACCAGCTTCTTCCTTAGCGGCTTCTCAGAATCACTCACTAACATGTACGCAGGAGTGGTTGAAAGGGGCAAAGGGGCTGGTGGTGTGAGTAACAGAAGACCCCCCTCTCACATGTGTCACTGTCACTATTTCGGGAGCTGACAGCAAAGATGTCCCCAGAGCCCTTATCACAGGGATTACAAAAGTGTTGGAGCCCGTGTGCTGGGAACCACAAACCACAACACCAAGACATATTTCTCACTATAAATCACAATATCCCAGAAGTATCCGCTCATTTTCAGTGTTCTACAAGAGCTTGTGCAGAGCTGGTGCTATTTCTTCCCTGAACATTTGATAGAATTCTCCTGTGGGACCACCGGGACCTGAAGTTTACTTTGTGGGAAGATTTTTAGCTACAAATTCTCTACTTCACTGATTTCCAATCTTTGGTGTTTCCTTTCTCCTGATTACATTGGATTTCATCTGAACTTCTTTTTCTAGTTCTTAAGGTAAAAGCTGAGGTCACTGATGTGAAACCCCTTTTTTCTGATATTGGCACTTTGGTACTATTCATTGCCCTCCAAGTACTGCTTTACCTGCATCTCACAAATTCTGATACGCCATTTTGCTATTTTTATTTAGTTTAAAATACTTTCTAGTTTCCTGTTTGATTTCTTCTTTGAAGATAGATTGTTCAAAAGTGTGTCATTTCATTTCTAAGTTCTTGGAGATTTCTACTTTAATTCTGCTGTGGTCAGAGAGCATATTATGATAGAACATTTTAAAATGTACTGAGACATGTTTTGTGGTTCAAGACAGGTAAACATTGTTTCTGGGTCTAGGACACCGGAGTCACAGGCTGGAGCAGCCAGAGGGAAGTTGTGTGTACAATGCTCCAAACAGAGGACCTGGAACGTGGCCAGTGCTCACTGGGCATTAACGGCTACTATATAATTTATGGGAAGGCAGGAGAAGGTGACAAGTTCAGATCTGAGCAGGCAGGGCTGGGGAGTCTGGGAGACGGAGGCTGGAGAGGAGAGCCCCAGCGACCATCAGGGTTTGGGTGTGGGGCTCACGACAGAGCCCACGCTGGAGCTAGCGTGGGTGCGGGGACCTGAGGGTGAGGGTGGGCCATGAGGCCACCAGGAGAGGCAGGACATCCCCAGTCCCTCAAGAGCAGCCTGAAGGAGAGAGTTGGCTGTAGGCCTATGATACGTGGTAAGCCTCCTCTGCTTTTTGGGCTCCTGGGAGCAATCGAGTCCCCACGTGGCCCCTCAGGGAAGGCAGAGCTATCGTGGTGGTCCTAATGGAATCCTGTCATGTTTCGTTTCCAGACTGGAAGAAGCGTTTCATCGGCATACGGATGCGGACCATCACTCCGAGGTGGGTGTCTGAGGATGCATTGCTGCTGCCCCTCCGTCCTCCGCTGGGACCTGCCCAGCCCTGCCTGGCCATGCGTGGGTGTTCCGTGGGCCAGCCGCACGGGTGCTCCCCAGCCTCGGCTCAAGCCAGGCCCTCAGCTCCCTCAGGGCTCCATTCAGGCTGCCGCCTCCAGGAAGCCTCTTTGGTTACCATAACAGATCACCACAGACTTGATGGCTTAAGGCACTAGGAGTCCCTTCTCTCACAGTTCTGGAGGCCAGTAGTCCCAAATCAGGGCGTCAGCGGGGACACGGTCCCCCCAAAGGCCCTGCAGGGGCGTCCTTCTTTGCCTCTCCCTGCGTCCGGGGGTCCCAGCTGTTTCGGGGTTGTGGCCGCATCCACACGAGGATGGAGGGGACGTGCCTTAATCGTGGGACTGCCTTTTCAGTCTGCTGGAAGAGCTGAGAGCCAGCGACCCAGACTTCCCGCCGGTCAGCAACGGGATCTACGTGCAGGAGGTCATTCCAAACTCACCTTCTGAGAGGTAGGCTGCCCTCCGGGAAAGGGGAGGCCGGACGGGGGCCCCAGCCAGGGGTGGGGGAGGGCATCAGCCTAGGCTGGCTTCGGTGACCTTGTATGACCTTGAGCCCCTGGCCCATGACTTGGCATGGAAGTGGCAGGCGGGATTCCGGCCCGTCGTTGCAGCCGGGGGCAGGCGGGAGAGAGGACATACCCCCGGAGCACTGGCCACGACCATCCTGGCTTCAGGGTGGCCTTCCCTTTTATTTTTATATTTATATTTACATTAATTTATTTTTGAGAGAGAGAGAAAAACAGAGTGTGAGCAAGGGAAGGAGAGAGAGGGAGACGCAGAATCCGAAGCAGGCTCCAGGCTCCGAGCTGTCAGCACAGAGCCCAACGCAGGGCTTGAACCCACAAACCGCGAGATCATGACCTGAGCTGAAGTCGGATGCTCAACCGACTGAGCCCCCCAGGTGCCCTCAGAATGCCCTTTTCTTTGGGTTGGGGAGACAGAGCAGTGGAGACCCCCCCCCCAGAGCTCAAACCCCACGCCAGCCTGACTCCCACCAGCCTGGTGGGCCCACCTGGGTCTTCGTGGCCTCCGTCCTCGTCTGCGAGATCGACGCGATTCAGCCCACTCTTTGCCCCCGGAGCAGACCTTGTCAAGCCCAAATGAGACAGAGCACTGTTTTCTTCCGCCCCAAGTACTGGGGAAGGTGGACTGTGGGCAGCGCTGTGAGCTGAGGGGCAGCACGCTCACGGGGTTGATCCAGGCCCAGAGGGGCTCTGACAAGCCCCTCCCCTCCCCCGCCCCCGGTGTCCGTCTGTCTGGGGTATAAACGGTAGTTCCGGCAGCTGGAGGCCATGCACACGGGGCCGTGGGGGGCAGGGCAGGGCCGGAGTGGAGATGACCCGGGCAGGCAGGCCTCCGGCCCCCGACCAGGACGCCCTTCCTGTCGTCTGCGCTGTGCCGCTTCCGAGGTTGTGCGGGAGGAAATGGGCTCTAGCACAGGGGCTGGGCCTGCAGTAGACGTTGTTAAAACACAGATCTGTGACGCCAAAGAATAAACGCCAAGCTCGGGCCCCTTGTTCAGGGTTGCGGCAGGTGGCCGTCACCAGGAGCGACCATGCACTGGCCACCCCCACGGGCCAGAGCCGTGGGACCAGGGGCAACGGTGGTGGCTGCCAGCTGAGGCCGCAGCGTGAGTCAGCGCTCCAGACGCGCTTTCGTGGTCAACCCTCCCCGAAGCCCGGAGCTCGTGATTTGCCACGCGTGTCCCCGCAGGGGACCGCAGGCGTAGGAACTGAGGCTTCAAGGAAAGGCTGGAGCCCAGGCTGGGACCCGGCCCTCCTCTCACGCAGAAAGGCAGGCTGGCTTGGGGCGCCTGGGGGGCTCAGTAGGTTGAGCATCCGACTTCGGCTCAGGTCTTGATCTCACGGTTCGTGGGCTCGAGCCCCGCGTCGGGTTCTGTGCTGACAGCTCAGAGCCTGGAGCTGCTTCAGATTCTGTGTCTCTGTCCCTCTCTCTGTCCATGTCACACTCATGCTCTGCTTCTCTCGTCTCAAAAATAAACTATATTAAAAACAACAACAACAACAGAAAGGCAGGCTGGCGAAGCCCTGGCCATCGCGGGGCGTGGAGCCCTGCGGTCGGGCGCTGCTGTCACCCGTCGAAGCGGGTTTTCTCCAGCTCCTGCTGCTCCACCAGACGGGCCCCGAGGAGGTCCTGGCCTCTCAGGGATGCGCGGTGACGGGGTGTCTCTCCGTCGGCAGGGGGGGCATCCAAGATGGCGACATCATCGTCAAGGTCAACGGGCGCCCGCTGACGGACTCGAGCGAGCTGCAGGAGGCCGTGCTGACGGAGTCGCCCCTGCTGCTGGAGGTGCACCGTGGCAACGACGACCTGCTGTTCAGCATCGCGCCCGAGGTGGTCCTGTGAGGGGCTCCCCACGCCGCCGGCCCAGCTCCAGGCCCCGTCCGGGCCGCTGCCTCCCGAGGGGTCGGACGAAGGACCATGCACGGTCCTCAGCAGAGCCGAGCCCCCCCCCCCCCCCCCCGCTGCCCAGGGACCGAGCCGCAGGCAGGGCTTGGCCAGGGACCCGCCGGCCCAGCCTTCCGGGGGCTTGGCTCCCTCCTCGCAGTGCCCTGGGGGCAGCCGGACACCCCCTCCTACAGATGCTCCTGAGGGCCCCCTTCCAACGCCGGATCCTCTGCAGCCCCCACCGTCTGTCCCACACCCCTGCTCTACACCTGTTCATACTTGGCTCTCAGTGTCCAGCCCAGTCCTGCCCATCCTCCCTCCCACTCACCTGCTCAGGTCAGTCCCCTAGCCCGTGCCCCCAGGGAGGGCCTCCCATTCCCGCACTGGACCCCACACTGCCCACCTCGCTGAATGACAGGGGCCGTGGCCCCACCTGCCTGGAGGCCCCGGAGGGGGGCTGTGTCTGATTCCCTCAGGGAGCCGAGTGCAGGGACCCGGCCCACAGCAGGTGCCGAGGGGACGCGCCCTGGCTTCCCGGCCAACCCCTGTGGCGGGAGAGACGGGCCGGGAGCAGAGAGCGTCTGACACCCTCTGCAAGGCCTCTTGTCCTCCCAGAGGAGACCGACCTTGGGGCGGCGGGCAGAGGAAGGCCCCTGGGGTTGGGGGGGCTGGGGTTGTGAGGACTGAGCCGGCCTCACCTCCCTGCACTGCCCTGCGCCGGGCAGCAGGCTTGCGGGGCGGCCCCGGGAGCAGCGGACGGGGCGCGCGTGGCTCTGAGGTGCAGCGGTGGACTCCGCTGTACGCGGGTTCCCCGTGTTGCTTGTACTGTGTTTTCTCTACTGTACGGAAATTAAAGTTTACAAGCACATGGTCGTCAGCCGGCGGGTCGCCTAGGGAGCCCTCCCCCCGCCAGCCACAGCCGGTCCTGCATCCGACCTGACGCACCCGCCAGCCAACGGCCTGGGACGCCACCTTGAGCACAGGGACCCCAGGCCAGCCCCCCCCCCCCGACTCCCCCTCTCCCCGCCCACTCCCCGTCCGTGGCCTTGGGCCAGCAGTCGCCAGCCCTGCCTTGTCCTCTCCCCGGGGCGATGGGGCAGAGCGCCCGGGGAGATATGCCACGGGGGCCAGGAGGCCGGGAGAGCCTGTGCCCCCTGTCACCCCACCATGCACCACCCGGCGCTGGGGAAATGAGGCCAGAAGAGACAGGGCAGACGGCCCAGGGGCACGCGGCAGGGCACCGAGAGCCGTGAACTTGCCCAGGGTAGCAAGTCGGGGCACCGGGGTGAGGGGGGGGGCGCCCAGCAGGTCCAAATGGGTGGGGCCAGGCCTGGGTTCTGGGCCACAAGGCCCAGGAGGACAGAGACCCCGCTGGTCCAAGCCTCGCAGGGCGGCAGCGTCGGCTTCTGGGCAGCTGCGTGAGCACGGGCCTCCGTCCCCTTGGTGAGGGTGGGGGACTGAACAACCCCAGGACTTCAAGCCCCTCCCAGCTTTGGGAGCCCGAGGGTTGACAGGCTTTATTTAAACAACCGCCGCAGAGGTTTTAGAGGGTGGCCTCAGACGCCCGCCACAGCAGCCGGAACTCTGTTTGGTACCTAGAGGAACGCACAGGCCACGAGGCCCACCAGTCGGTGGTGCTGGGTGCGGCCGGCCAGCTAGATGCACAGGTTCTGACCAAAGAGCACTTGGCAGGAAGACCAGAAATATCCGAAGCAGCTCTGATGAGGGTGCTGTGTCTGGTTCAAGGCCCCGGTTTTGCAATCCTCGGGCTCTGATTACCACGTAAACTGAGCGCCCCTCCTTTTCCTAGGCCAAGCCAAGGCCCTGGGGCAGCCCTGAGGACATTGGGTCCTGGCCCTGGGGCGGCACCATGGGAGGCTGGGGTGGTGCTCCCAGAGCTGGAGGAGCCCCTTGGGCCGAGGGGCAGAGGGGCAGAGGGCCCCGCGCACCGGAGCGGATGGGGAGCCCAGAACGGCCCCTCGCAGCTGCAGACCTCACAGGTGGTGGGGTCGTGGGCGGGGCTGGAACTGGCCCGGACCAGGCTCCCTTGAACATGGCCTCCAAGGACATCAATGGCAACCAAGCTCTCAGCCCCACCCCTTCCCCACCCCACCGCCCGGAAACCCCTGATTTGGAGGGGAGGGAAAGCAGGGGGCTGATGCGAGGAGCGGCAAGGCCCTGGGGCCCAGAGAGGCGCAGCCCTTGGCCGGTCAGCTCCTGCTTTGCCACAGTGAGCGCTGAGTCAACTGTCACACAGGAGGCCCCTGACTCAGGGTCTGGCCTCAAAAGTGCCCAAAACGTCACTTCACACCTCGTGCCTCCCTGCCCCCGGCCCGCTGGCCTTCAAGAGTCATCCCCCCCCCCCCATCCCCGCGCCTCGGGCTGTCCATCAGTGAATTGGGAGGTGGGACATGGGGGTCTCTGGGCTCAGGCGTCAGCCAGGCCAGCACTGTGGTCTCTCCCTCGGGGGACTTGAGGCCACCCGACGCTGGGGCCTGCACTGTGAGGCTGTGCTCTGTGGCCTCCGGGCCCTGCCCCCGCCCCAGCTGGGAGGAGCTGGCCTCCCTAGGGCTCCTCCAGCTGCAGCCGGTGAAAAACAACTTTTCCAGAGCCTGCCAGCCTCCCCTGGAGCGAGCGGGAAGCCCTCAGGCTCCTGACGCAGCCCCCATGGCTGTGATCCTGGCCCGTGATCCGCGGTCCGTCCTGGGACCTGCACACGGAGGGCCAGCGACGGCAGCGTCCTCGGGGAGGGCGCCCCATCGAGGCCTTGGGGGCCCTTCACAAACACCCGGAATGGAGGTGGGACAGGACAGGTCCCTGAGACCGAACGGCCTCCGGACAGCGGTGGGACTGAGGCCCAGAGAGTAGGACTTGGGTTGCAAGTGACCTGGTGGCCGGCCGCCAGGGGCGGGGCTGGAGCACAGCTGTGACCTCGGCTACAGCAGAACAAACACCCGCGGCCTGAGCTCAGGGTCTGGGCCAAGGGCTCCAGGACGGGCGCAGCCCCAGGGCTGCAGCATCTGTTCTTCCCAGGGCCCCTCCCCCTCAAGGGGATTTGTGCACCCAGATGACAGGTGACCAAAGAAAGAGCCTGCGGAAATGGTCGGAAGCCGGGGGCAGCAGGGCACCCAGCGTGAGCAGGGCCTGGGGACGCCGGGCCGGGGGGCGGGGCCTGCCTGCCAACACTCGCCCAGGCCCCGTCTATGCAGACTCCCCCCCGCCCTGCTCCTGGTCCACAGTCTTCAGGTCTTCTGGGTCCGGCTCTGCACTGTCCCTCCAGTCCCCCTGCTGCCTCCAGCCCCGCCCTGTGCAAGCTGCCCCAGCCCCCCCGGACCCTCCTGGGCACCTCCATGCCTGCTCTACACCCCCTGACCGTCCCCGTCGGAATCCAGAACCGGGACGTCACCTCACATGGCCAGAGACCTCGCAGCCACGATCGATGAAGGCTCCTGACCCGGGAGCTTGTCCCGGACGATTTGGGTGGCCCCCGGGTCACAGGGTCCTTATCAGAGGAGGAGGGGGGTCAGAGTGGAAGACATAGAGACAGAAGCAGAGGCGGGGGAGGGGATGTGAGGAAGGGGCTGGGGAACACAGGAAGCCTCTAGAAGCTGGAGGAAAGGGCCCCCCGGGAGCCCCAAGGAGGAAACAGCCCTGTCGACACTCTGACCTCAGCCCAGTGACACGGGCTCTGATGTCCTCGCGCAGGCGTCACTGCGCGGCCACCTCCGTGTCCCAGACAGCCGCCCGCCGCCCTCTCAGCTCCAGAGGAGGGCTCAGGGCCGGCCAGCGGCAGGATGCCCCCAGCGCCCTCCCGCCGGCCCTCGCGGCCCCGGCCGGGTCTGCACACGTGGCTGTGTGCACGTGGGGCTGCGTGTGTGCTCACACAGCCCATGTGAGCTCGCACACTGCACACACGAGCGTGCACATGGCACAGACAGTCATGCACACAGCACGCGTGAGTGTGCACACACAGACGGGTGCACGTGACACACGAGAGCACACACGGGGCACAACGTGTGCACACGGGCGCGTGACTGTGACACGACCCAGGCCCACGGCGCTGTTCGGCCTCAACCGCACCGATCTTTGGCGTGACGCGCGCGTGTGGACATTTCTTCTGACTCCACACGTCAGGGCTACGCCTGCTCTTCCTGGATTCCGTTTCCTCCTCTTTTATAACTTTCTTTTTCATTTCGGTTGAAATGTTTTCTCCAGTAACTGTTTTCGCTAAGGAGTGGGGGAGGGGAATGAAGAGCTGCCATGCTTGAAACGTTTTCATTCCTTCAGCATCATTGTCATTGTGAAGCGTGACACACACAGAGAAGAGTGCCGGGCCTAGCGTTTGAATGGACAGCTGACCCTCGGACATCGCCGGTGTCAGAGGCGCTGACCCCCCATGGAGTCAAAAGTCCACATACAACTTTAATTTTTTTTAGTGTTTATTTATTTTTGAGAGAGAAAGAAAAAGAGCATGAGTGGGGGAGGGGCAGAGAGAGCGGGAGGGAGATGCAGAATCGGAAGCAGGCTCCATCCAGGCTCCAAGCTGTCAGCACAGAGCCCGACGCGGGGCTTGAATCCACGAACTGAGATCGTGACCTGAGCCAAAGTCGGACGCTCAACCGACGGAGCCGCCCAGGCGCCCCTAAAATGTCCGCATACAACTTTTGATTCCCCCCAAACCGAACTGCTAATCGTCTGCTATTGACCAGAACCTTCCCGATGACAAAGACAGTTGAGTGCCACCTGTTGTGCATGTCCTACGTGCCGTGTCCTGAGTGGTAAGCTAAGCTAGAGGTGACATGTTACCGAGAAACTCGCAAGGAAGAGAAAATACATTTACAGGGCGGCTCTGTATTTATGGGAGGAAATCCCCGTCTAGGTGGACCTTTGCGGTTCAAACCCGTGCTGTTCAGGGGTCACGTGTGACAGCCCCGGCACCGCCCCGTCCCCGCCAGGGCCCCCCACAGCCACGCCTCGTGGCGAGCACCCCTCCCGTTCCCTCGCGGCTCTAGCGCCTGTGTGTGCATCGCCCGACACGGGCCGGGTTTTGTCGTCTTCTTTACCTGGTGTAAGTGGAACCGCACGGCATGTACTCATCTGGGGCTGGCCCGCTGTGCCGCATGGCGGGCTCGGGACATTCGTCCAGGCTGCCGCGTGGGGTGGCGCAGTGTGTTGGTTTTCATCATTGTGCAATATCCGGCTGGCGTCCGGCTGGCCTCCCACTGACGCTCAGGCTGCTTTCCGCGTGGGACCGTGGCCGCCGTGCACGCGTGCCCCTCTCTGCGCGTCTCTGGGAAGCTGCGTGAGCGCTTCCGGTCGCTGGGGGACGCGTGATCAGCTCTGGTAGAAACACGAGCTTTCCAAAGAGGTTTGAGTAACCCGCAGTGACGTTGGCGGTCAGCCTTGACTCTGGGGCACTCGCGGGGCACAGAGCGGTGCCCAGACTTCGGTCGGTGACTCCACGGTCCCTCGGAGGTCGGCGACTTGGCAAACACCGCGGACCGCTTAGGCGGCCTTCCTTGTCACGCACCTTACACGTCTGGCCGGTTGCTTATTTTCTCGATGTGCCTTTTCCTCCTTGCTGGATATACTTCTCTTGCCACAGGAATGGGGTCTTTCCTGTTCCCATCACCACAAATACCTTCTCCCCATCCACAGCTTGCATTTCACCCCCAAACAGTGTCCTCTGACCAACAGAGAGGTTGGTTTTAACAGACGGATTTACCCATTTTTTCCCTTACAGTTGGTGTCTTCGTGCCTGATCTAGAAGGAATCTTCCTACCCCGGGGTCCCTGCCTTCCTGTTCGCTTCCGACACTTGGTCAGTTTACATCTTGTGCCAGATACGCGACCCAGCTGGAGCTGACGCTTGTGCGTGGTGCACGGGAGGGGCCGTTTCATTGTTTCCATGGTTTTCCCATCAACCATTTCTTCAAAAGGCACAACTTTCCTCCTTGGTGGTAGACCAAGCTCCGTGTGCAGGTAGGGCCGTCTCTGGACGCCTTCCAGCCAGGTGGCCTTGCTCTGTGTCCTCTGTGTCCTCTGTGTCCTCAGTGTCCCTGCCCCACCACCGCCCAGTCCCAGTTATTTCGGCTTTTATGACATTGCCGTCCGGTGCGGTGACCACCAGGCCACAGTTTTCCGTCAAGAGTGCTGACCTATCCTCCATCCTCTGCATTTCCACGTGTTTTAGAATAAATTTCCCACGTTCCACCCCTTGTGAATTTAGTTAGAAAGGAATTGAATCTACAGATCAGTTCTGAGAGAGGCGACATTGGTGACGGTCAGGCCTCTAACACATAAACTTGGGTACCCCCCCTTATTTGCATTTTCATTAATTTCTGCAAATGGCGTATAGTTTTCTGTGTAAATGGCTTTCATATGATGAATGGTATCTTCTACATTTGTATTAAATTTCCTTATGCTTTCTGGTTTATTGACTTGTTTTTATGATTTCTTCTTCTTTTTTTAATCATGTGTTCTGCTGGCCTCATAGACAACATTCTCTCGAAATCACTCGTCAATTCTCCCAGCTGCTTATTTTGGATTCTCTACGTTCTCAGTCACATCACGTTTACATAATGAGTTTTATTTCTTCCTTTTCAATTCTAGTCCCTTTTACTCTTCCAGCCCCACCGAACCGGCTAACCCTCTAGTTCAATGTCATGCAGAAATACCTCTAGTTCAATGGCATGCAGAAATAACAGGAAGGGACATGTTACTCTTGGTCCCGATCTCAAAGCGGAACCTTTCAACATTTCACCATTAAAACAATGTTTGCTGTAGGTTTGTGGTATTACCTTTCGTCTGCTTAGGAAAGTTCCCTTTTATTCTGAGTTGGCTAAGGGCTTTTATCATGCACAGATGCTAATGCCAACATAAACCTTTCTGCTTCTATTAAAATATTAAAGGATTTCCTCCTTTCTTCTGGTAATGTACTGAAATGCGCTGGTTCTGAAACATTTTACCAGCGTCGAATTACTGGACAAAACCTCATTTTCTCACGCGGCCTTATCGTTTTTCACATTCTTGTCACTATTTGGTTTGAGATTTTTGTGCCCATGAGTGCAATCGTTCTATACCTTTCCTTTTTCCTAATGTTCACCTTGGAGTTTGCTCCTAAAATGACCTCTTTACTTGACGTGGGCTACGTCTGCTCTTTTTCTCTTCTCTAGGAAAGTTGGTGCAGGACTGGCATAATTCCTTTATAAACGGTGATGGAATTTAAGACTAGACATCTGTTCTTGGAGTTCCATTTGTGGGATGGCTTACATCACGGTTTCCATGTCTTTAATAGCTATGGGACTGTTTTGATTTTCTATTTCTTCTTGTGTCAGCTTGGTAAGCCACCCTCTGGAAATGTACTCATTTCTTCTAAGTTTTCAAAGTCTTGGCATAAACTGATTCATAATCTCTTTTTATTTATTTGTTTATCTATTTATCTATTTATTACTTTTGAGAGCAAGCGGGCGAGCCAGGCAGACAAAGAGACAATCTCAAGCAGGCTGACGCCCAGTGCAGAGCTTCACATGGGGCTCGATCTCAAGACCGTGAGACCATGACCTGAGCCAAAATCAAGAGTCAGATGCTAAACCGACTGAGCCACCCAGGCACCCCTTTGTTATTTTTTTTAAGTTTTATTTATTCATTTTTAGTGATCTCTATACCCCGCATGGGGTTGGAACTCACGACCCCAAGATCAAGAGTCACACACTCCACCCCCTGAGCCCACCAGGCCCCCTCCTGGCTTTATTTCTTGAATCGTCTTCACTTTCTATAGTTATGTCCCCATTTTTATTCTTGACCTCACTATTTTTGTCTTCTTTCTCTGTTTTTTAACGTTTATTTATTTTTGAGAGAGAGAAAGACAGAGTGTGAGCAGGGGAGGGGCAGAGAGAGAGGGAGACAGAATCTGAAGCAGCTCCAGGCTCTGAGCTGTCAGCACAGAGCCCGACACGGGGCTCGAACCCACGAACTGCAGGATCATGACCTGAGCCGAAGCCGGATGCCTAACTGACTGAGCCACTCGGGTCCGCCCTTCTTCTTTAATATATGCATTGGAAGGTATAACTTCCCGCCAACACAGCTTTAGCCGCGTCACCCAGGTCATTTTTTCTGGAACTTCCTTTAGGCGATGTTGTGTATTATGCTTGGAGTGTAGAGTCCAGGACCAGACAAAGTGCACCTGAATTTCAGCTCTGTGACTTTCTAGCTGGGCTCTGTGTCCTGGTGACTTCTCATTCCTCAGCTCTTCCATCTGTGAAATGGAGAACATCATAACTCCCACTTGGGGACTAAATAATTAAAACCCTTTACACGTGCCTGGCATGGGGCACGCACTCAGCACGTGTTCTTAGCTCTCACCCCCTGTTACACCCGTTCCCCATTTCTTTGTCTCTGGCTAACTCGGGAGGATTTCCTTGACTTTTCCCTCTTTATTCTATTTAACTTTTCCATAAACTCTTGGTTTTGGACTGCCTCTTTTTTTCTATAGTAACCAATTCTTGCTTTATGGACACCAGATCTCTCCAGGGGGGTGATTGCTACGGTTTCAAGCAGACCATGTGAACTGCATTTTCTTTGGAGTCAGCACCGCTGGCCCCCTCTGTCCTTGTCTGGCTGCCGCTTCTCCTCTCGGGCCAGCCAGTCCTCGATGGTCTGCAGGAACGTGCGACTCAAGGACTTGACTCATGAACGTAAGCGCATGGCAGCCTGAGATGGGGGCGCTTGTGGGCTGGCCCTCTGCGGAGGGGTGTGCGGCTTCGCCTGTGGCCTCCCGGCCAGCAGCTGTCGGCCTGTCCACCCTTCCGTGCGGGTCTGCGTGTCCCTCACGCACGTGTGTGCATGTGTGTGGGTCTGTGTGCACACAGTTGCCCACGCTGGCCCGGCGCCTGCAGCTCTGAGGGTGCACGTGCTCCCAGGGCAGCTGCTCGGTAAGTTTGCAGACTCCCCAGCGTCACGTGTCGTGAAGTTTTCGTGCATCTTTCCCGAAGTCAGAGGATGGAGGCCCCAAACCAGATCCTGGAAGCCACCGCCACATCCATCAATGGAGAGATGGTTCAGTCCCCTACGGTCCATCCACACGGTGGAACAATGTTCAGTCTTAAAGAAAAATGACGTCCTGACACCTGCTACCTCACGGATGAGCCTGGAGGACACGATGCTCAGTGACTCGCGCCAGTCACAGAAGGACAAATCCTGGGTCATTGTACTTCTAGGGGGCGGCTCGTGGAGCTGGATCCACAGAGGCAGAAAGTAGATGGGGGGGTGTCAGGGCCTGAGGGACGGAGGGATGGAGGGTTTCACGGGGACAGTTTTGGCTGCAGAAGTAGGAGGTGTTCTCGGGACAAAGGGTGTGGAAGCCACACAACTGTGTGAATGAACTTGAATGTCCCTGACCCAGTCCTGACCTTGACCCAGCTCCTGACCCAGCCCCTGACTCAAACCCTGATCCTGACCCTGACCCAGCTTCTGAACCAACCCCTGACCCAGCTCCTGACCCAGCTCCTGACCCTGACCCAGCTTCTGAACCAACCCCTGACCCAGCTCCTGACCCAGCCCCTGACCCACCCCTGACCTTGACCCAGCTCCTGACCCAGCCCCTGACCCACCCCTGACCTTGACCCAGCTCCTGACCCAGCCCCTGATTCAGACCCTGATCCTGACCCTGACCCAGCTCCTGACCCAGTCCCTGACCTTGACCCAGCTTCTGACCCAGCCCTTGACTCAGACCCTGATCCCGACCCTGATCCTGACCCTGATCCTGACCCCGACCTAGCTCCTGACCGAGCTCCTGACCCAGCCCCTGACCCAACCCCTGATCCAGCTCCTGATCCTGACCCTGACCCAGCCCCTGACCCAGACACTTAAAAATATACCTGAGATGGGCAATTTATGTTGTGTGTATTTTTATCACAGTAAGGTATTTTTAATGGTTAAAACGTTAAATTTTATGTTCTATATATCTGACCCCAGTTTTGAAAGGTGGACAAAGAATGCTCCTCCCCCGCACACTGGAACTCGACATGGAGAAGACCAGACGGCCAGCCTCCTGCCGCCTGCGTGGACTTGAGGCCTGGGCTTGCCCATCAGTGAACACGGTCGCCCTGGAGCCTGACGTGTGCCCCCTTGTGCCGGCCCCGATGCCTCACACCAGCCCCCGCCCTCACCCCTGACACACTTGGGAAACCAAGGCTCCACATCAAGTGTTTAAAAAGTGGTGGTACGTTGGGTAGACCCAGGCCCCTCTGCCAACACCGTCCTGCCCCCGGGGCCTTGGCCTCCCAGCCCACGGAGAGACAACCTTCATTCCTTCCCCGTGTCCCCAGACCTCCCCAAGTGGGCGGGCCAGGCCGGCCTCCGGGCACCACGGGGACTCAGGGAGGAGTGGTGTGTCCATATCATCACCGCTGAGGAAGCACCCAAGCTGGCCTGGCAAGCAAGGCAGGCTTCCGTGAGGAGGTGGCGTTTGCCGCGGGAGACAAACAGGAGGAGGTTCCGCAGAGGGAGAGAAGCAGCGTCACGGAGAAATGAAACCCGGGTCTTTGCAGTTCAACAGACCTAAATTCAAATCCAAAGCCTCCGGCTTACTAGCTGGTAAAGCAAATAACTCATTCTCTCTGAGCCTCGACTTTCCCATCCATAAAATGGGATACTGACGCATTCATCCTGGGCTGGTTTTGCAGATGGAGATCCGATGCAGGCGAGGCACCTAGCACAGCGTCTGCCCGTAGTTGAGTGTGGGATGAGCAACCGGGGACAGAGCGTCTCTGGGTCACTAAGGTGGCCCAGAAGGTCGTCCCAGCTCCCAGCCAGCGGCCTTCTCACTTAGAAAAAGCAACAATAACAAACCACATGGAGCAAGGCACTTCAAGGAGGTGGGGTCTGTGTTCTCTCCCCGAGGTCTGCTGGCACCCGGTCCCCCCAGGAGACAGCGGCCTCCTTACAAGATTCAGGGCAGCACGCTCCGCACGCATTTTTATACTGTATTTGGGTAGGAAGCACTGATGTGTCGGGTCACCCAAGGGCTGGGCCACATCTGGCCTCCGTCCACTGGGAGTCCACACCTCCGCCAACAGTCCATGTCATCCACAAATAGAGCCGTGTTCTATTTTGGTGCCTCAGAGAGGGCCCGTTCGTGGATGGGACCCAAGTTGGCCACTATCTTGACAATGTGTTTGGATTCAGAGCTGAATTGGGTCTAAAAATAGGTGTGGGGAAGGGGGATGCTGAGGCAGTGTTCTGCGTGGCAGGTTCGGGGCTCAGACGGAGCCTCGGCTTAGAACATGGGGACAGCACGAAGAAGCTCTGCCTCCTGGCTTCCAGGGGCCCACTGTCTGAGTATGCTTCTCCATCTCCAAATGCTGCCTCGTCCGGGAAGCCCTCCAGACTGCCTGGCCAGGGGGCAGCCTCCTTGCTCCTGCCCTCCTGTCAGTCTACCTGTCTGTCTCTTCCAGGAGACGGAGCTCCTTGATTCGCCTTGGTCTTCCTAGCACTGTCCTGCGTGCTTAGCAGCCTACGTCCTCGCCTTGTCTCCACTGTCCTGGCTCTGTGACTTCAGGCAGGCCACTCTCCCTCTCTGGGCCTCGGCGTTTGCACCTGGGAAGCAGGACGGCAAACCCTCCTCACAGGACGATTGTGAGGCTCCAAAAATCTCGATGCCTCCTCTCTTGCTGCCCTGAGACTCCTGCACCTACAAGAGCCAATATGTCACCTGGAGCTCGCTAGGCACGGGGCTCACACTGGGGACGATAACGGTGGACACTTCCGAGGAGATTCATTAGGATTAAGTGGGATAATTCAGGGCAAACAAAATTAAACCTCTGCCTGGCACTTAGTAAGTGTCCTCAGAATATTTGTAGCCAGCATCATCATCACCATCACCATTATCAACGTCATCACCATCACCACCATCACCATCATCACCACCATCACCATCACCACCACCACTATCACCATCATCACCATCACCACCACCACCATCACCACCACCACCACCATCATCTTTACCATCATCATTGTTCCTCAAGAAGAATCTATTTGCCTACTGATACAAGAGGAAAACGTTGACTTGATGAGGATTTTGTTGGGAGCAGGGAGGGAGAACACATCAGTCTTAGAGCAACAACTTGAAGACCCTCACGGTCCCACAGGAGGGTGGGCTCCCCCGGGAACCCTGGTCCTCACTGGGAGCCGCCTTCCCCTCTGACCCCACTCCACCTACTGTCTTCCCCTTCCAGGGTCCCCAAGGAACATCACGCCCCTTGTCCTGTTTTTCGGAGTCTCCCCCAGCGGCGCCAGGCCCAGCAGACACCTGCCATGAAGGCCTTTCTTGACCCACGCGTGTTGAGGTGTCTCCCCACCAGGCAGCCCGGCACAGTCCATGGCTTCCATTCCGCGGTGTCACGTAGAATGTGCATCCAGACCGATGCTAACACCTCATCAGTCTTTTCCAAAAGAAACCGAGCCTGGAGATTTTCAGGACTCACCCTGGTGGCGCCGGCCATAGATGAGGGTCCCCAGAGGGGGGCACATGCTGGGCACGTGCCAGGGCAGCTACTGCGTTGTCACTGCCGCTCTCGCGGTGCAACCGACGTGGGACCTGGAGCTGGCTGTGTGGCCTTGGCTGAGGGGCCTCCTCTGAGCCGGTTTCAAATCCCCTGGAAGATGGAGACAGTGGGGTCCATCCTGGCGTTTTGGAAGGAATGCACTGGGCAGGCGGAGGGCAGTGTCCTTGAGGCTCCTCCGAGGAAAGTGTTCACTACTGGGGTTCCTGGGACCCGGCCAAGTTCAGTGACAGTGACCGCGAGAGGCCACTACCGCAGGCCGGGCGTGGGGACGCAGGCCGCCCACGGGCCATGGGCGTGTGACCTTGCAGGGCGGCTTGGCTCCGTCCACCCCTTAAAGGTCTAAATGCTCCTGCCCTTTGGCCCAGCAAAGCCGCTCGAGGAACCCGTCCCGGAGGAATACGTGTTTGTGCAAAGTCACGTGCTCACAGACACATCTATGTGGTCCGTGGCTAACAAGCCCCCTTTGGGGCTGGGGAGGGGGGAGGCAGCGAGGGTGAAAGCTGTCATCGCTTCCCTTGCCTCTGACAGGTCACCTCACTCGGACGCTGTCCCCGGGGGCCCCCTGTCTGGTGGGAAGACTCTCGGGCAGGTGAGTGCTCCCAAGAGCACGTGCTCCCAACCCGGGTCCCTGCACTGGGCCAGGGCCCAGCTGCGTGTTCCTCGTCTGTGCGAGAGAGCCAAGCCCTCTGTCCGGCCCCTCCCCCGCTTGGGGACGGCACACGCCCTCCCCTGGGGGTGGAGACCATGGGCCAGGGCGCTGTCCCCTCAGCACCCACCCTCCACTGTCCCTCACACTCCGCAGCAGAAGCAGGGGACACCCAAGGTCGGTATCCCTTCAGAGAGGGTCAGGATCCATCTTCAACAGGGGTGGGGCCCCCGGGGGGCTCAGTCGGTTGAGCGTCGGACTTCAGCTCAGGTCACGATTTCATGGTTCTTGGGTTCCTGCCCCACGTTGGGCTCTGCGCTGACGGTGCAGAGCCTGCTTCAGATTCTCTGTCTCCCCCTCTGCTGCCCCTCCCCCTCTTGCGCACTCTCCCTCAAAAATAAACATTAAAAAGGTTTTAAAAACAGAAGGGGTTGGAATGTAGCACGCTTGGCTCTTGGAGGCACGTTCCAGGCCGCGGGAGCCCCTCTGCCCGGTACCGCGGTGAGGC
>PJEM01017957.1:0-20212 GCA_004023845.1 Helogale parvula
TGTCCATCACCTGATGAATGGATAAAGAAGATGTGGTATATATACACGATGGAGTACTATATGGCAATGAGAAAGAATGAAGTCTGGCCATTTGTAGCAAAGTGGATGGACCTTGAAGGTGTCATGCTAAGTGAAATAAGTCAGGCATAGAAGGACAGATATCATATGTTTGCACCCATAGGTCTAACAGGAGAAACCTAACAGAGGGCCATAGAAAGGGGAAGGGGGACAGAGAGTTGGGAAAACAGAGGGACACAAACTATGAGAGAGTATTGAATACTGGAAACGAACCAAAGGCTGAAGGGGGAGGGGAGGGGGAGAAGGGGGTGATCATGAAGGGGGGGCACTTGTGGGAAAAAGCACTGGGTGTTATATGAAAAACAACTTGACAATAAACTATTAAAAATATTTTAAAAAGCATAGTTTCAACTTTTTAATATTTACAACAAATTTATTTTTGAAAGATTATATTTCTAAGAATTTCAAATGTATTTATAAGTTTGCTGTTATACTACAGGATGCTAATTTATGATAGTTCACCTTTGCTCACTTCTTCATTTTCACTGAAAAACAAAGGTTGTGAATAGTTAAAAAGGTTGCAAGAAGAGCTAACAATACAAAACGAATGAGAGAAAATGTCAAAACAGTGTAATAAGCATAGATCAGCTCTGTGCCAACTGTGTGCATTGATGCCAGGAGAATGCAGACAAGACAGCAGGTGCCCCTTCAGAAGGTAAGGAGCCGTGAAGTCCCATAGATTCCACCTGCTGTGGAAGGACTTACTCTAACTGCTTGTTTTGTGGTTAGACACCATTGTTGAATTATGATTAACAATTATTCAAATGGAAAATACATATGTTATGCATATCTATTGAGCTGGATGAATGATATATGTCTGTTTAATTTTATCTGTAATTTATAGATTTTATTATAGATTTATTTATTATCTACATGTAAATAAAAAGAATGATCTTTACACAGTGGAAAATAGAGCATGCATGGCATATACTGAAAATAGGAAATAGATGTGAGTTTATTTAACTTTTATTTCAGTTATGTATTTTTTTTTTAATGTGTAAGTCTGTGCGGGACTATACGCACTATGGTTCTTGCTGTGGAATGATCCAACATGTTTGAAAGCTATTGCTCTTATACCACGTAAACTGAGCAACAAGAGGGTCTGTGCAGCTGGCTGAAAAAGCCAGGGGGAGAATCACCACCCTTCTGGCCCTGTACACACATGGTAGTAACTTCTCAGGGCTAAGGTATAAATCACTGACTGGCTCATGCATACGTTTTGTCTTTTCAGACTTAGGGCCAGGCAGCAAATTTTGTTCAAAAGAACGTCCTTTATTTTTGTATAACTACTTGCAAGGCTGGGAATTCTGGTCATGGCATCATTGGTATTTCCAGCTCTGCCATCACTTTCGAAGTTGTTGTCCCCTCTTTCAAATCTTTATTCGGTCAATTCAACTTAGAGCAACCCTCTCCAACACTGATACAGGGATCCTGTTGCCCTTGCCCTTTCTACCATTCCCTGTCTCGCTGAACAGTGTCAGGATGAAACTTAATATTCTTTTATCTACTAAAAGGACATTTTCCCTGTATTGTTGGTCTGCTTCTGATAAGAGATTATGAAAGAAACGCAAAGATTTTGAGCTTTATTAAAATAAGTTTCTGTGCTTTATTAGGTCTTTGACAGGTCTTGCTCACAAGTCTGTAACCTGGTGGTATTTTCCTTTAAAATCTTGTATTGTCTCTTTGGCCAAATACATAGTTAAATATCTTTCATAATAATCTGTGATCCTATTTATTTAAATGTCTAAAACCTTTTGATATTTTTGACAAACTGCTGTCTGCATTGGCCATTATCGAGTTTTCTGGCCATGCAAAATTAAATTGAGAAGAAGCTAAAAACAATTTGTCTGATCAAGCAGTGAGAAAATCTTAAAACTGATCAAAACCAAGACCATCATAGTTAATACTAATTATCTCCTCAAGAAAAATCTAGAGCTTATTATTAAGGATGCTCAATCTAGAGCATCTCATAAGGAAAACCTTTATTGGGATGTCAAGGGTTGTAGTTTCAGTCCACACACCAATTTATACTATGATCTGAACAAAACACCTGTCTTGCATGAAAGACATGAAAAGACCTCTGATGAAAATGATCCATCAAATGACCTGCAGGGCAGCTGATAACCTTGTAAGTTGCATAAAACGATACTGGTGGGCAAATATTTCTAAGGCTGCCAAAGTGGCATAATTGACTTGTACTGTGGGTTTTTTTTTTAACCACTAACTTGTTATAGTCCTTTTCATAGTTATTATTTTGGAGAATCTCCTTTATCTACTTTTCTATGAAGGACTTGGACACCATTTGCAACATGCATCCTTGTATTCTTTCTTTTGAACCTGTTTGCTCAATGAAGAATTTCAAGGAAGGGTTTATGCTTGAAATTTTAACTTGGAGAGCATTCCTCAGATTCTTTTGGAAATTAGCCATGAAGGACTTTTGGATCAAAGTATTTGCACTGTTATTTGTCCTAATTAGTATGCTAATGATTTTCGGTATGTTACACACAGTAAGACTTCTTAGTTGTTGGTAAATGCCTGTAATATTGGAAGAACTTGTTTCTTTCATATCTGTTTTCATATTGGCTATTTGTCCTGTGCACTGAATCTCTTACTTATTAAATTACTCTACCCTGCCTGGAATTTATGTACTAGCCAACTTATCTGCCTTTCTCCAAGTTCTTCTTACAATGGCCCTTGTTATTAAGAACTTATACAGCCTTGTTATGTTATACCCAGATTTTAATATTGCCCCCAAAAACCAGAGACCGCCAGGGAGACCGAGTCACGCATGCAAAAGCAAAGGGCTTTATTACTATGGGCTTCGGGCTCGAAAGACTTCACCAACACAGTGGATCCATGCAGCGAGTGAGCCCCGAACATGGCGGGGCAGGGGCTCTTTTAGGAAGAGGGCATTAGTGGAAATGGCAACACAGGCACAGTGATCCAATCCCTACACCCCCATCAATACTGGCAGTAATTTAACCATACATCGACACCCCCAGTGGGAGACAATCACAACATTTAGAGCATTGGTCAATCACAGAGTGGACCCAGGACCCTCATATAGGGCATGACTAGTCTTAAGCAATAGGTGATTATCTTACAGCCTCCATCTTTAGGCCCACCCTTAGAAATGTTAATGGTGTTAGCTGGCCTTCAAGGTCAGAGGGGAAGCTTGAATCAGACCTGCATCCTTACAGTTATATAGCCGTTGGGTTAATCTTTTATTTTTTTCTTGTGACTCTCATTGCTGATTGTCAAGCCATATCACACCCTTCTGTCCCTATCCTACAAAAACTTTTTGCTCTACAAACCTGATTGACTGTTGGATTTGTGCCAGAAGAAACCATACACAGCATGGAGCCTGCATGGGATTCTCTCCCTCTCTGCCCCTCCCCTGCTCTCTCTCTCTCTCTCTCAAAATAAATAAGTTAAAAAAAATAAACTGATAAAAGAGTCTGAGCAAAGGGACCCACTTATGCTTTGTCCCTAGAAGGTTCTGGATTTGTGTGTGTGTGTGTGTGTGGCACAAGTATTTACTTCATTCTTCTTATTAAATGGAAAGGACATTATGGGGTTGTTGATTTTGCCTATGATGGCACCGTTAGAAAGACTCTTCCCTCCACTACTCTTGTACCAAGTCTGGGATTCTTCTCATATCAATTAAAAAGACCTTGGGGAAGCTGGGAAGGTTATAATTTTGGATTGCTGTCATCAATAACTCAATTGTATATAGAAAGGCTCTTGTTCATACCTTTTCCCAAGCCTCTTTTCCTTGGGTTGGAATAATAGACTTGGAAAAGACAACACACAACTTATTCATAGTCATGGCCATCACCTTTAATGCTTCTGTTCAAGCATTTGAATTAACAACAAACTGAAGTTGATAGCAGGGCAGAAATTGTCTCATAGAATAAGAGGGCACTTGATGTCTTAATGGAACAACAGGAAGCACTCATGCCCTATTAGGAGAAAAATGTTGTTTCTATATTAATTGATCTGGTGCAGTAATATAAAAACTAAAATTTATAAAGGATAATATCAACCTATTAGCTGAAGTAGGACACAAGAAGCCAGGACTTGGAGATTATTTTGATCTCGTTAGTTGTTTACCATCAGAAATAGGATCATGGTTAAGAATGATAGGAGAAACTCATTTATCACTCTAAATTATATGTGTTACTATGTTAATCAAAAGCTTACTAAAAATTGAATCTTCTGCTATAACTCACCCAAATGCAAAGCTTGTGTTTGTACAGATTGCTATGTCAGATACTTTTTATGGGTATGAATTTTATGGACTAGAAAACTTGGAGAAATTAGTCACAGTACTTTCTCGCACATCTCACCTTCCCCTACCCCCCTGCCCTGCCCCTCTATCACAAAGGAATAAGTTTTAAGCAGAACAGGTAATGAAATTACTCTGGCCTTTTAGGGACTAATATTACTATCTTGATTTTTCTCTGGGGACTTAAGAGCAAATGGGGAAAGATGTGAGAAGAACTGATAGCACTGACTTCATTTTTGTACTTAGGACTTTATCTTGCTAAATATGAAATCGTACTAGTCAAGCTGATTTGTCAACAGTATGGCTTTACTTCCTTATATTTGTTCTTTAGATCTGTTCTATTGCACTAAGTACACTGAGCCTTTAGGTTCTTCCTAATTCAACATTCTTAACAATTTCCTAATTGGTGCCTAAGGTACAGGTGGTTTTGGGAATATTATCACTGCTAATTACTCTTCTTATGCTTATCATCTTGCTAAGAAGGATCACCTAAAACCTCTATGGACATCTGATTATGGTCACTCCTTGGATTGATTCACTTGAAACTCCAAGTGGCTTACTAAAGCCCCAGCTGAGGAAAATGCCTAGGAACCATTTTCTGACTCCCTTCATGTTTTTCAATGTGGCCTGACCCTAGTGAAAGTGTCCTTAGAACATCTGCCAAAGATTAAAAATTACACTCAACGTGGACATGACTTCCTGGGATAGGTCTATCCAGTGACATGGGCCTAAGTAAATACAGGATTGATTAGTGATGTTTTCAGAGAAGGATCTTAAACAAAAGAGGGAAATGTGAAAAGTGAAATGAGATGGAGTCATTTATATTGTTTGTTTTGTTTTGTTTTGTTTTGTTTACAATGAAGCTGGGAGGCCATTAAAGAGATGAACCTATCCTCACCCATGGAACTATGTGCTTTTAAACAGGATCAAATCCCAAATATTCCAAGGATTCAGCCTAAATACCTGTAATTTGCTACAATAATAAATTTTGCTTAGTAACCAATTATATTGTCTAGATTAGCTTTTTGCCACTAACACCAATAAAAAGTTCTTTGCAAATAATGTATACAGGCATTCCTTTTTGCTTAAAAACCTGCTGACTTTTGCTCTTGCATAGGATTGCATTTGGGTTACTTACCCAAATCTGTGTCTCCTGAATTACAGTTCTTTGATCCTTAGTAAATGCTCTTGCTTAATTATTGCCTCCTGACAACTTTAGATTGACAGTATAAATTTGTAAAGCAGATCTCTAGAGCTTATTCATTTTATTTAAGTGAGGCCTGTTGATGAGCAATTTCTTATTTTTCCCTCCCTTTGTCACTGGTGACTACCATTCTAATCTCTGGCTTTAAGAATTTGACTATTTCAGATATTTCATGTACATGGAATCATGGATTACTTGTCTTTCTAAGTCTAGCTTTTCTCATTGAACAAGAGTCTTGAAGGTCCTTCTATATTGTTGCATGTTTCAGAATTTCCTTGGATAGCAATCCATTGTATACACCACATTTAATTTATCTATTCATCAGATGATGGACATTTAAGTCTATGGACATGCGTTTCTCCATATTAGTTATCATGAATAGGGCTGCAATGAACATAAGAGGGCAGATGTCTCTTTGACATCCTGACTTTAGTTTTGGGGGTAATATACCCAGAAGTGGGATTATTGGACCATACAGTAGTTTTGTGCTTATTTTATGAGAAATCTGAGTAATTTTTAAATTTTAAATTGAAGGAAAAATCGAGTGAGCCAACAAAGAATGAGGGAAATATATTCTGACAGGGAAGCAGCAGTTGGAAAAGACTAGACACATGAACGCAGAGGGGAAATCTCTGTTCAAATTCCTAAAGCATGGGTGTAGTAGGATAGGGAAAACAGTTTCAGAATATAATCTGTATGAGCTGCTTTTTCTGGAGGAAATGGAAACAAGTTATATTCTCCTAGTGTATATCTTTATATCATAATAGGTATAAAATGATTATATATAGCTTTTCATATTCCTTTTAGAAACTTTTCTGTTTCCAACATCCTATGTATCTAGCTGTTTCTATTTCCTTGATTTCCTTCATGTCATTTTTGGCAAGGGTTTGTGTATTTTAGTGACACTCTGTGTTGGCATTTTAAATTATGTGTCTACATCTGGCAGGCTTTTTTTTTTGTAATACCAAAATATGGAAGTCTTCAACAATACTTACCCATTTTTTCATTTTCCCTTTTATTTCATGTATTTTTTGAGAAAATCGTGTATATAACATTTTGTTTTGGTTTTTATCAATTTTATATACTTATACATCTTAATAATTTTTGTTTTGGTATTTTAGATATTTTTCCATAATCGTAAAGTTTCTAACTCTCTTTCACAAAAAAATATTTATTTTATTGCACGTTAACCATTTTGCTTTCTTTTAAATTGGCCTTGAGGTTTTAGGGGAGTCAGTTTCTGCTGGTTTGTTCTCTCCTTTATGTTTAGTGTTTAACATAGTACCTGACCTAAAGAAACTCCCAAATTCATATTTGTGAAGTGAATCAAGCAATAAATCACTTGAAAGCTTTGGATTGGAAGAAGCAATGACAACCATTAGTCTTTTGCTGAAAATGTAACAAATTTTCTCTTGATAGTTTCTGGTTTGGAGATATACTTCTGTTTAATTTGTTGTGTTTTCTTTTTTGATTTTCCTAATTTGGAGGTAAAGCTAGGATTTAGATTTGTAAAAGCTATTAGCATGTCTGTTTGTGGAAGGATCTCAAAAGTTGTTTGTGAGGAAGATGTTAGTAGAGCAGGATGAGTGTTTTGAATAAAGCAACCTGACTAGAAGATTTGATAAGTTCATTATACGTGTTTCTTTGGCTTCACATTCTTTTATTTTCTGGAAAATATCACAATTCTTTTGACTAAGTTATTGAAGGCTTCTTTGACTTGCTTGTTCCTCAGAGTATAAATGAAAGGGTTCAGAACCGGAGCAATGGAGGTGGTGAGCACTGCCACACCCTTGTTAATGGCCACTGATTCCTTTGCTGAAGGTTTGATGTAGATAAAAATGCAGCTGCCATAGGTGATGGAAACCACGATCATGTGGGAAGAACAGGTAGAAAGAGCCTTTTTCTTTTGGTGGGCAGAAGGGAATCCTAAAATTGTCTCGATGATATAAATGTAAGACAGAACGACACACATAAGTGTCATAAGGAAGGTCAGCACTGCACAGATTATAACAGTCTGTTCCATGAACCAAGTACTTGAACAAGAAATTTTCAGGAGGGGAGGTGCATCACACATAAAATGATCAATGATATTAGAATCACAAAATTCCAGGTTTAGGCCTAGGCTAAGTGGAGGGATTATAATAAACAGACCAGCTATCCAACAACAAAAAACAAGTCTTCTGCAGACTGTGCTACTCATGATGGTCACATAATGTAGGGGTTTGCAGATGGCCACATAGCGGTCGTAGGACATGGCAGCCAAGAGGAAAAATTCAGTTATACCAAAGAGGTCAGTAAAAAACACTTGGCTGGCACAGGCATTGTAAGTAATGAGCCTGTCGCCTGTGGCTATGTTATACAAGTACCTGGGAATACAAGCTGATGTGAATGAGATCTCCAAGAAGGAGAAATTTTGTAGGAAATAGTACATAGCTGTTTTAAGGTGGGAATCCAATAAGATGAGGGAGATGATGGTCAGGTTCCCAGTTACACTCAGCATATAGGTGAGAAAGAGAAAGATAAAAACCACAACCTGTAGTTGGGGGTCATCCGTCAGTCCCAGCAGAATGAATGTCGTTACTGTGCTGTTTCTCATGGCTGATTCTTGACATCTGTTAAATCTGCGTGTAACATTGAGGTATTTTTTAATGGATTATTTTGCCAATGTGAACTCTATCATATTCAGGTTTTTCTTATTTATTATTATTAAAAATATTTAAAATTTAAATGAATACTCTGTCAAGGACTACTTTTGACTCATATGCGTTTGTCATTTCATAGAAGAAGGATGTCTTTTAATTTTCAGGATTTCTCTATTTGATGTATTTGCTTGACATATTGTTCCTTCTTAAAGTACTAATATATATCAGACAGGTTGGGTTTACTATATATGTTCTATAGTCACTTAAAGTCTCTGTTCCAGCTCTATGGTTAAAGAATTTTGCTTTTTATTTTTGTTTACTGCATATATATTTTCTCCCATGAGTATCTCTAAACTCTATCATGTGCATGTACACACACACACACACACACACACTCACACTTACACTCACAAAAGATGTTTTCATCTCCTCCTGACACTTCCTCCTTCTAAGGTTTCTCTGTCCCTAACTAATCACCTATAACTCACAGTGGTGCAGAATATAGAATGTCTTAATGTGCAGTATACTTAGGCACAATATACATTCATACTTTAATAAAGTGCTCTGACTACAGATGATATGTTTTTCTGACCATTTTTTTCAGTGTTTTCTTCACCTCTGTTCACATTTTGCCATACTAATATTTCCTCTGTATTTTCATCAATTCTTATGTTTCGAAATGTCATCTTTCAGGTGATCTTTACTAAATCTGTATCTTTATTTTATGACAGTCCTTTCTGATTCTCAGATGCAACCTGACATGTCTATTTGGACATTTCGCATGAACTTCAAATTTCCTATGTCACAAGTGAAACTTGTGATCTCTCTCTTCCCCCTTATCTTAATACATTCCTTTCAATAAGGATAATAGTCTACATTTATTGAGCACAGTCCACTTCAGAAATTCATTGTTAGTCCTCTAGAGTTTCCTGCAAGTCTGATGACTATGCTATTTTTAATCCTTATCACAATGTTCCCATGGAAAATAATGCTTGCTACTACTATTTTAACACTTAAGAGAAAATACTAATTTGTGGCGATCATGACATGTGTGTCTTTTTCACCATGCAGTTGACACAGCCCCATATACATTGTCAACCGATCCAATAAACATTTCTAAATGAATTTATCTATAGCATATTTTTCAGACACTTATGAAGCTATTTTCCTTCCTATTTGGACTTCCAATTCAAAGCACTTTGATATTAACCTTATTTAAATTTTCTCTTAGAATCTGGTGTTGGAGTTCTTTTCTTTCTTTTTCTTTTTTTTACCTTAAAAAGGATCAAGTTTTTTGTTTATTACCTTCATAGCTGACAAAAGAGAAACTGCCTTCTCTTTGCCCTATCTTTCAGTAAAATTGTTTTGAGACAATATTTTTGCCACTACAAGCAAGATATTAAATCCAAAGGGCATGAACTTTTTTGATTGAGTTTGGGTTAATGGCTCTTCCATTCATAGTTTTAAGGTAATGACAGTTAATCAGTAAGGACTCAAATATTTTCATTTGAAAAAGTGTGTCTCAGGTTGAAATTTCCCAGCTACAGTGAATTATGAGAAGTTTCCCCTGAAGACTCCAATTTATTTATATGTGGACTACTCACTTTATTGTGTAATGTATTGTTTTACTGATGTGAGACAGTGTCCACTCTGACTAAGGGGCAAAAGCAAAGGCCTGACGGTTATGGTATTCAACAAAAAGAAGAACTGAACTAGGCTCCTGGTTGGCCTGAAAGAACACTCCAAGGGAACTGAGATACATTTAACTACTATATCAGATTGAATGGAAATGGAGGTGAAATATTTCTGCTGCCTATCTCCTATCTTCCTCTACTTTCTAATTTTCAGCAACACATGCCTCATGTTACTGACTAAAATCACTCAACCCTATCACCACTGGATATGATTCTGTGCTCTAAAAATAAGAGATTTTTTTTCCTTATAAGGTATAATAAAACAAGGTTTAAAAAAGATTTAGTGAAATGTGACTAACTGGTTCTTGTTTACTTATTCTACATTCAAAAGATAGGTTGACATGAGTTTAAAGATCTTTAGGGGTGCCTGGGTGGCTAAGTTGACTAAGTGTCTGACTTTAGCTCAGGTCATGATCTCACAGTTCACAAGTTGAGCTCCATGTCAGACTCTGTGCTGACAACTCAGAGCCTGGAGCCTGTTTCAGATTCTGTGTCTCCTCTCTGCCCCTCCCTTGCTTACACTATGTCTCTCTCCCCAAATTAAATAAACATTTAAAAATTTAAAAAAAGATCTCTAATGAGGATAAATTTTAGTTAATGTGTCATTCTTTTGGGAGATTGAGGGTTATGCTATAATTATGCCAATCTATCTTATAATTTTTTTGATGTGAGGTCGATAATACAGGTCACATTTCAGGATAGTTGTCAAATTTTAATCTTTTTATTTTTATTTTTTAATGTTTATTTATTTTTGAGAGACAGAGAGTGATAGAGCATGAGCAGAGGAGGGGCAGAGAGAGAGCGAGACATACAATCTGAAGCAGGCTCCAGGCTCTGAGCTGTCAGCACAGAGGCTGATGTGGGGATCTAACTCATGGACCACGAGATCATGACCCGAGCTGAAGTCAGACACTTAACTGACTGAGCCACCCAGGCGCCCTGAATTTTAATCGTTTTCAATGCCAGTATATTTTATACTTTATATAAAAGTCTCTCAGAAAATGACATTTATTTATTCAAAGAAACTACATTCTTTTAAAAGAATGCAACAAATGTATGCTTTACTGAATATAAAAATTTATCACTCACATTTCCAATTTTTAAGAGATAAATAAAACATGTTTTCTAGAGAAGAATAAGAAACGAATGAATAAAAGTAAGTATAATTAGAATAACCTTTTATCTCACTTACTATTATGACTGTGAATCGTAGTTTCTGTTGGCTGTTGAACATGTGACACTTTAAAACATCTAAACTGAAAATGGTAGTTGGGATGAAGATATTTCTATGAACTTCTGGTCACTTTTGCTTATGTATCCACTGTTATATTCACAGCTCCAAGATGCAAAGACCTCACTGAACTATCCTTCTTCAACCAGTTACGTGGAATTCCTTGTTGTGCTATTATACCCGTCCCCTCACAAAGGGAAAAACAAACAAACAAAAATAATATAAAGAAGAACTGTGGAATGTAAGGAACCTTCGCTAGTATCAGGAAAGTTATCATTCTAATCTCTTAACTCTAAGCACAATCACGATATCTAGCTTGACATTTGCTTTATTTGATAAAAATGTAACTAAGTGAATAAACAAGGAGTCCCTGATGACTGAAGAGCAGAGTTACTAATGAATCTTCTGAGTAATAAGATTGGGGTAAAAAAAAAAGTACACTAACTGTGGCTTCTTGGAGACAGTGTCCTTGGAGGCAGGAAGATCCAGCAGCAGATAAAGGCCAGCAGGACTACAGAAAAATCTGGCTATAAAACACAGCATTAGCTCCTTTTTATTGTCATATCATATAAACTGAGAGCTATCACATGGGAAGGTCATAAAGAAAGTTCATTTCTCATTTACTGGTTTGTTACATAAATTATATTATATGTGGGAAACTATACTTAGATAAGAAAATGGAGAAATATACAAAATCATATAACCCATACTGTTTAACTATAATATCAAAATTCCAGACTTCCCTTCCTAAATATATCTATATACTTATAGGTATTATTTAAAATAAACATTAATAATGTAATTTTTATATTTGCATCTATACACTAATATTATAAAGCATATAAGTATATTCTAAATTAATTAATATAATTTAGATTCATGTACTTATAATTGGATCATTTATTGTTATTAACGTACATTCAATATCTTAGTGTTCCCCTAGGTCTTGAGATCGAATTACTATAGATCCACGTACTTTAAAATTTGCCATGTTCCCATGGTCAATTACTTTATGACAAAGTAGCCAAGAGTATACAATAAGAAAAGGATGTGCCTCTTTAGTTAATAGTGTTGGGAGTGCTGGACAGCCCCATACAGAAGAATGCAACAGGATCCCATATCTTTTACCATGAACAAAAATCAGCTTGAAATGGGCTACAGACTTGAATTTAAGTCCTGAACTCATAAAACTCCTAGAGGAACACATAGGAGGTAAGCTCCTTGCTATTAGTTTTGGCAATGGGTTTTGGACTGAAAACAAAGCAAAGGCAACAAAGCTAAATAAACATGTGGGTCTACATCAAATGAAAAAGCTTCTGCACAGCATAGGAAACCACCAACAGAATGAAAAGACAACCTACTGAATGGGAGAAAATATTTGGAAACCATATATGTGAGAAGGGGTTAGTATCCAATATCCATAAAGAACTCATATAACGCAATAGCCAGGAAAAAAAAAAGGAAACAAATTAAAGTAATAAATGGGTGGATGACCAGAGGGGACATTTTTCCAAAGAAGACATACACTCAACAGGTACATGAAAAGATGTTCATCATGAATCATCATCGAAATGCAAATCAAAACTACAATGAGATATTACCTCATACCTGTTACAATGGCCATTATCAAAAAGTTAGGAGATAACAATTGTGACAAAATATGGAGGAAAGGGAATCCTTGTGCACTGTTGATGGGAGTGTAACTTGGTGTAGTCACTATGGAAATAATATGGATTTTCCTCAAGATTTTAAAATAGTACTACTATAGGATCCAGCAATCCCAGTTCAAGGTATATGTCCAAAGGAAATGAAAATAGGATGTTGAAGAGATATGCAGGTGCATTTTTATTGCAGCACTATTCACAAAAGTCAGGGTATGGAAAGAACCTAAGTGGTTGTGAATGTATGAATGTTTAAAGATGTGTATGTATGTACAATGAAATATTATTCGTGGGATCTTGCCCTGTATTGACCTCTGTGCTGCTGGTAGATCCTGCTTCAGACTTTCTCTCTTTCTCTGTCTCTCTCTCTCTTTTCTCCCTTTGTCCCTCTCCCCTTCTTGTATTCTCTTTCTCTCTAAAATTAAAAAATAAATAAAGTACTAATCACATTCCCCAAACACAATATGCTTTTACTGTTAGTTTTGTCACCTATGAAGTGGAAATAATGTTTCCTTTATATGCTATATAAAAATTAAACTATGTATATTTAATACTTAGAATAACTAAGACGACTTTATGTAGAATAGAACCTAATGAAATTCTGATATGGGTTGGGTGTCATTCAGAGAAATCAGTTATTTCTCCTATTCCCGCATCACCCTGAAAATGTACATTGTTTTGAGATTAATGTGGTATTTCTTCTAATTTAGAACCGCATCTGTAAGTAACACAATTCCATATATATTCAATGCCTAAAAAAATTTACCGGCAAAAAAGACAAATTTTCCACCTGAAGCTATAAGCTATATTATTCTTATTTCAGATACAGCTAAAACCTGCTGGAATATAGACTTTTCTTATTTAATTTGCTATATTCTGAGTCTTATATTTTGACTTTGTTTTGTTTTTGAAAAAGAAATCTTTTTCTAGTGTTGCAAGTCTTATCATGAAGAAGCACTATTCTGATTATATGCATTATATTCACTCCTGAAAAAAGTGGTAATTGCCTTCTCCTCTTTGCCTAATCTGTCAATCAGAGGAACAGTGGTATGTTCCAGAGGAGTAACTGTATGTTCACTGACTGATCTAGTTTTGCTTTTCTGATGCATCTCTGTCAGGTATTAAAACCAGAAAACAGGGGCTTTGAAATTCTAAATTTGTGGCATTATGTTGTCTAGATTTTTTTTTTCCCTCTCAACTAACACAAACTAAGCACTATGCTAGCTTTTCAAATATTTTCAAAATGGAGTCAGTGTTTCCCCAAATAGTAGATTTTCCTACAATTTGTTTTGGCAGCTCTAATTTATTTACTATGTGAAATGTTTTGCTAGCTTGCCTTATAATATTTCTTCCATATTGAGATGGGGATAGCACCAGCTCTGATCATGTGCCTAAATTCCAGAGTTGAATCCCAGGAATGACAGTCACTATCATAGGCAAAGGCCATGGACTTGCTCATGGTTTGCTTGAGAGCTAGGATGCTCCAATAAATGTCCACTCCTGACATGTGTAATAGATCATCTTGAGATGCCGTGAGCCATCATTCCTGGAGCCCACTCCTCTCTGTGAATCTTCTTCCCAATGTACAAAGATTTGTGCTTCTCTGGCAACCAATGCAGCCAGAGTAGTACTGCTACTGACTTTGAGTGGTATTTAGTTATAGAATCTTTCTTCTTCCAGTCATTAAAACTGCACTGTCATAAGAACCCTGATATTACAATGCAAGTGCTGAGGAATGAATTGATCTGAATTTTTATTGACTGATTATTGTTTATATTTTAAAGGTTTTTAAATTTTTTAATGCTTTTTATTTATTTTTGAGAGACCCAGAGGGACAGTGCAGGCAGGAGAGGGCCAGGGGGAGAGGGAGACACAGAATCCGAAGCAGGTTCCAGAGTCTGAGCTAGCTGTCAGCACAGAGCCCGATGCAGGGCTCGAACCCACGAACCGTGAGATCATGACCTGAGCCAAAGGAAGATGCTTAACTGACTGAGTCACCCAGGGAAACGGGCCCAGGTTGGTTGCCAGGTAATAGAGTCAAATGATTATTAGAGAAAGGGGAAACCGAAACTGAAACTCTGAACACAGCATCAAAAGGAACGCCCAGACTTTCGTCTGCAATATTGGGCAGGGGAAGATTAGCGCTGCATAAGCCAAATGCAGTTGATCTTTTGTTCATTTTGGCTTCTCTCGTCAGGGCCAGTCTGACTGTCTCCGAATCCTGGACCAGGAAATGCACTCTCCTAGCCTCCAGATGTAAATCTTGTTTTTTTGGTTGCTCCCTGGAGAAAAATATATATCCTTGCCAGAGGTGGCCAAAACTCGGCAGCTCCCAACACTTGCATGAGAGTTTCTGCTCACTACTGATTGAATCCATGGCCACAGTTACAGATTCCTTGAGTGACTTGAATTTTTGTCTTCAACCAATTGCATAAACTTCCTCAAGATACATGTACTGTCATAAGCCCAGGAAACATATTCTTCTACTTTCCATCACTAGAAAGAAATGCTAGTACAAAGGAACTTTCAGTAGCTTTGGAAAAGTTGATGTTCTGAACTATCTTTGCTACTGTATAGAAGTACAATTAACTTCTGTTATTGATCTTGTATCCTGCAAACTTGCTGAATTTTTTTTTAGTTCCATAGCTTGTGGATTTTTAATGTACAAGATCATGTTCTTTCTTCCTTTCCTGTCTTTTTTTTCTTTTTTCTTTCTTTTCTCCTCTAATTGCCCTGGTAAAAACCTCTAGTACGATGTTGAATGGAAGTGGTGAAAGCAGACATCCTTTTACTGTTACTGATCTTCGGGAGAATATATTCAATCTTTCCTCATTAAGCATGGGTTACCTGTAGATGCTTTTACCAAATTGAGGAAGTTCCCATCTCATCCTAGTTTTTCAAGTGTCTGTATGATGAAAGGGTGATGAATTTTGTCAAATGCTTTTTCTGTGCCTCTTGAGATAATCATATGATCTTTGTCCATTATTCTATGAATATAGTGTTGTGTATTCATTGATTTTTGGATGTTAAATTAATCTTGTGTTCGTGCGACACATCTTTCTTTATCATACTGAGTGTATTATCTTTTAAAATATATTACTGACTTTGATTTGAAAGTATTTTGTGGAGATATTCATGTCCATATTTATAAGGAGTGTGTATTTATAAGTTGTATAGTTTGCTTTACATGTAATATGTATGTTTTGGGATCGGTATAATACTAGCCTCATGGAAGGAATTGGGGAAGTGTTTTTTCTTGTTTTCTCTGGGAGTTTGTGAAACACTTGTGCTGATTATTCTTTAAACATTTGATAAAATTCATGAAAGATATTTAGGTCTTGTGTTTGCTTTATGGGAAAGTATTTGATTCCTAATTTAGTATCTCTACTTATTATAAATCTATTAAGATTTTCTATTTCTTCTTGAGTCACATTTGATGGTTTTTGTCTTTTTAGGAGTTTGTCCATAGCATTGAGGTTACCTAACAGTTGTTAGTATTTCTTTATATTTCCTTTACTTATAGTTATTTTTAATATATTTATTATTTATTATCAATGTATTGAAGTTTACTGATACCCTGTATTTTCTTCCTGATTTTTAATTTGAGTCTTTTTTTTATCTTATTCAATGCAACTTAATATTTTCTAACTTTGTTGATATTTGCAAATAACCAACTTTTGGTTTCATTGATTTTCTCTAATATTTTTCTGTTCTTTACTTCATTTATTGCCTCTGATATTTTTTATTTCCTTTCTTTGCTTGCTTTGGGTTTAGAGAGTTTTTTAACAGTTTCATTTGTCTTTCATTAGGAGTTTATTGAGATATTATCAACATATAGTACTGTTAAGTTTAAGATTTACAGACTAGTGATTTCACAATATGTTTAGTTACAGCTGATATCTCACATAGATACAAAAAAAAGAGGAGAAAATGTGTTTTCTTTGTGATGAGAATTTTTAGGATTTACTCTCTTATCAACTTTCAAGTATACAATACAGCAGTGTTAACTAACCTCATTATGCTCTACATTGCATCCTAGTACTTACCTGCATTAAAACTAGATGTTTTTACATTTTGACCACCTTCATTAAACACTCCAACCATAAATATGTCTGACGTATTTCACTTAGCATAAATGTCGTTAGGCTCCATCCATGTTGTCTTAAAAGGCGAAAGATTTATACAATCTGAAGAGAAACCACATTATCCATTCATGTTGTTTTAAATGGCATGATTTCCTTCTATTTTATTGCTGAATTATATTCCATTGTATAGTGTGTAACATTTACACAGAGGTTTTCTTTTTTACATTTTTTAAATTGAACTACAGTTAACAAAAAATATCTACAACTTAGTTTTATTTTTTGCTTGGCAATAGACATTTGATCTTCTACCATTTCATAGATGAAAATCTATTTGAAAAAATATTTACAGCAAAATATATACATACCTAAATCTTCATATATAGTGGGATTATATGATCAATGTTTAATTTTGATGTTTTCCTTTGTCTCATCCTACCCATTCTTCTTTCTGATTGCTTTACTTAGTTTCTGCTTCAGTTATGCTTCATTAAAGTTTGTCTTACTTTAATATTTTACATGCTTGGTGATGATGTAAAAATAAACACATAAATATTTTTACAATACATAAATAGTCTATAGATAGACACAGAGGCATATATTTCCAACCCAGAATATCGACTACCTTCTTTTGGTTCTAATTATGTTTTAGATTCTCTTAAGAGATTTTATGCTTTTCT
The DNA here is from genome assembly GCA_004023845.1 of Helogale parvula. NCBI lineage: Eukaryota > Metazoa > Chordata > Mammalia > Carnivora > Herpestidae > Helogale > Helogale parvula. The sequence continues at coordinate 17,561 of PJEM01017957.1, forward strand.
TACATGTACACTATACTTCTTTGTTAAATTTATTTTCTTGGTAATTATTTTTTTGACTATTAATATAAAAACAATATTTGTTCATTGATTTTCTATTGCTTATTACTATTACAGTTTATGGATTTTAAAAATATTTTCCTTTTTTTTTTCAACTGGAAAACAAGTCCCATTACTAATTCCATTAGTTTCCTATGAGAGTTTCTTGAGTTTTTGGATATGTAAGAATGTTCTCAGGACAAAAATGATATGCGAAATTTCATCAATTTTAAGATATCATCAGTTGTTAGACATAATATTATACTGTGTATCACTAATGAAAAGAAAATGTTGGCAATTAGATTATGAACAATGGTAGATACCATCCATTGTGTGAAATATCTCCATTTCAGAAAAACAAAAATATGAAAAAGACTTTAAAATCAATCAAATGCAATAATTGTATCTATTCTTTTCCATATTTATCATGATTATTTTGTTTTCTCATATTATTACAAGTCTAAGATCTCCTAACATGGAGCATTTCTGATCTTTACTCATCACATTCTTTGGGGTTGGGTTTATCAATCTCTTGGACTTTTCAAAGAACTGGCTTTTGAAAATTTTAAATTTATTTAATTAATTTCGTTTTCACCCATAGCAAATTACATTTTCCATTTAGTATTTTTTTTTCAAAATCATTAGGATAAATAGAAGACTCACTTGTGGGCTACTTATATCTTTAAAAAAATGAATACATATAAGATAATAGAATTCCTCCTAACTATGGTCTTTTCTGTCTCCAAATAATTTGCAATGACATGTCTGCATTTTATTGCTTTTAGATAGCAGTTAATTAATTTGATGTAAATTCCTTAATTTCCAAGGAACTTTATTCATGTGGATTTTCAAATCTTTATAGCTAAAAACTTTTATATTTCAGCTATTATGGTAGAATCTGGATTATAAAAACTTAATTAAATGTAGGCATAGGCTATTGGATACACTGGGAAATGATTTCCCCTTGGCTCACAGTTCTATAAAGAGTAGACCATATTTTTTAGGAAAAAAGTAATCTTTCTGTGAAAATGGGCTTGGTTTTATAATTCAGACTTTCACTGAATGTGCAGCTATTATATCATTCCAAGTGTTCTCATCACACCACTCTAACACTGAGATTTCAATCCATAATGCATGACCTGCTTTCACTCTCCAGTGTATGCTCACCTCAGCACCCACAAGTCATTTTGTAGATTATTACTTTCCTTTTGGTTGAATCTTCATTTCTGACACCTTCTGTTTACAAATTTGCAATGATTTCAACTATAGATTCAAGAGAATATTTATTAAATTTTATCCAGTATTTCTGTATGTTCTATTTTATCGCAGTATTTCTGTGTAGGTCTGTTTTCTCAATATTAGAAGTGCTGTTGTTCCTCTTCACATGGTATTTTAAGTTTTGTGATTATTCATCCACTTTAGTCATTGTGCCTAAAATTTAATTGTGTTTAGATATTATTTTTTGGTATATTGAATAGCCACAAAGAATTTTGCGTTATATTTTTCTAAGGAATAAATTTATTGTATATACTAATAATATTATCAAGTTACTATCTTTTCAACATGATTTTTAAGAAATTGATATGCAAAACTGTCAAATATTTGTTTGAAAAATCAAAGTACAAAAGTGGTATGAGCAGGGTTCAATGGAAGGGAGGTTAAAGAAGTGTTGAGAAAATTAATGTTGCTCAAGTATATATTATTAAAAACATATAGACTTCAAAAATAAATTGTGAACATTTATTCTTGTTTTTGAGATGTTTTAAAAACAATATTTCCTTTTATTTACTTGAGAGCAAGGCAATTCTTTTGATTGAGTCCCTGAAGGCTTTCTTAACCTGCTTGTTTCTCAAGGTATAAATAAATGGGTTTAATGTAGGTGAAAAGGAAGAAATGAGCAGTGAAACCCCTTTATTAATGGTCATTTCTTCCTTTGCTGTAGGATTCATATAGATGAAAATGCACGTGCCGTAGGTGATAGATACCACAATCATGTGGGAAGAACAGGTGGAAAAGGCCTTTTTCTTTTGTTGAACAGAAGGGAATCTAAAAATTGTCTTGATGATGTGAGCATAGGACAGAACTACACAAGTAAGAGTCATATTCAAGGTCAGCATGGCACAGATTATAACTGTCCACTCCATGAACCATGTATCTAAACATGAGATTTTCGCTAAGGGAAATGCATCACAGGCAAAATGATCAATCATGTTAGAGCCACAAAATTTTAGATTTAAACCCAGGCTAAGTGGTGGGATTATTACACGTAAACCAGCCATCCACGGACAGATGACGAGGATCCTGCAGACCTTGTTGCTCATGATGATCACATAATGCAACGGTTTGCATATGGCCACATAACGGTCATAGGACGTGGCGGCCAGCAGGAAAAACTCTGACACTCCACAGAGGTCAGTAAAAACACTTGGATGACACAAGCGTTATAGGTAATAACATTGTCACCTGTTGCTATGCTATACAAGTATCTGGGAATAACAACAGATGTGAATGAGGTCTCCAAGAAGGAGAAGTTTTTTAAGAAAAAGTACATGGGTGTTTGAAGGTGGGGATCCACAAAAGTGAGTATGATGATTGTCAAGTTTCCACTCACACTCA
>PJEM01017958.1:6038-20322 GCA_004023845.1 Helogale parvula
GAGGAGGGAGGCCCATTGGGGAGGCAGCGGGAGGACGGAGGCCAGAGGCCAGGCTGCCGTTCGGGGAACTTGACAGCCGTGTTCTCCCTCAGTTCTGAGACCACAGGCCGGAAATCAAGGTGAGACAGGCCTCACGCTGCCCAGAGGCTCCAGGCCGGGGGTGGGGGGTGTCTGGGGCCCCCGAGCGTCCCTAGCTTGGGGGCTGTGGCTCCGGCCTCTGTCCCACCTCCAGGCGGCTTCTCCTTGGTGTCTGCATCTCCCCTCCCTGTAAGGACACCTGTCACTGGACGTAGGGCCTCCCTGATCCAGGAGGCCCTCACCTGGACCACACCTGCAAAGTCCCTTTTCCAGGTAAAGTCACGTTCGTGGGCTCCAGGCACCCGGAGGCGGTGCGCCCTCCCAACGTCCTCGGGAGCCCCCAGCACAGGCTTGTCACCAGGGGCCGGAGGGCGGGGCGTGAGGATGGCCGTGTTCCTCAGAGTGGGCCAGTGGAGCCCCAAGGAACAGAGGGGGACCGAGCCTGAGACGGGGACAGAGTCCGGGCTCCATCCGCCCCTGCGCTGTCTCGTCCTGCCTGGGGCAGGGGCCCCCCTTCTGCGTGTGCTGCACGTGGCCTCGGGTCCGGAGGTGCAGGTCCGAGGGAGGAGAGGCCCTGCGGCTGAGGACGGGGCGGACTCCAGTCCCCTGAGCCAGGTCCCAGGGTCCCCACGGGACTGACCGAGCCTTCCCACACCAGCCCAGCGCGGACACTGCGCGGACAGGCTGGTCAGGGACAAACCGCTGTGGGACTGCATCATCCTACAGGACAGCGTGGCCATTGTGGGGGTCTCCCTGCAGTCGGGATCCCAGACAAGACTTCAGAGAGGAGGACAGAGAGCCAGGGCCTCCCGGGGACCCAGAGCATTCCCTGCCTTTGAGCCCAGGACCTTCCGACAGACCCGATGCACCCACCACCCCTCCTCCGAGCTCACAGACTAACCTGAGAAAGAAGCCCCAGCAGGAGAGGGGGCAGGGGACGGAACGGAGAGGCTGTCTTCTCCTGGCTGCCGGCCCAGGCTCCGGACACAGGAGGTGGTGGGGGGGGTGGGCTCCCAGGCATGGCCCCAGCGGCCCTGGACGGCGGAGACGGGGGTCAGCTTACAGAGCATCCCCACTACTCTATTTGAGACCCTCCTGCCTGGCCCAGGGACAGGGACAGAGAGATGCTGGCGTTGAGGAGGGCTGGGGGTATCCCTCTGGGGCTCACACGGTGCCCCCGAGGGCCAGACCCTGGGTGCTCTGGGGCTGGGTCACCTCTGACCCCGGGCAGCTTCCCAGCTCCAGCCCTGGGACCCTCGTGTCACCCCAAAGCCTTCCTGCTCACCTGCCAGGGGCCTCGGTCTTGCCCCTGGAACGCACAGGCTCTTCTCCGAGAGCCCAGGCTGCCGGCGACCTCCCCCTGCCCCGGGAGCTCCGTGTGGGCCCAGCACCCATAAACCCGGCCAGAGCCAGGCCAGCCTGAGCGCCGGGACCCAAGCCAACCAATCAAATCCTCAAAGGCCAGATGAGTCCCGTCTTGGCGCTCGCCACCCCTCCCCCTCCTGTGGGCGGCCCCTCCCCCTCCTGTGGGCGGCCCCTCCCTCCTCCCGGAGCCAGAGCCGGTTCCCACGCTCAGCTAGTCCTGCCCTCGGGCCTGGGCTCACATGGCCCCGGGCTGCGCGCTCCCCCGTGGGGGCCTAATCCTGCCCACTCGTCCATCCGCATACTGCGTCTCCTCAAATCAGCCCAGCGCACCACCTGCGTGCCCGCTGCCCTCGTGGGTCGGCCCGGCCTCCCAGCAGCCCCCGCGCCACCCCCACCGGATGTCCAAAAGGCCTCTGACCAAACTCAACAGCACTCTTGGTCGTAAAAATCATAACGGGGGCGCCTCGCCGGCTCAGTCAGTTAAGCGTCTGGCTCTAGGTTTGGGCTCAGGTCGCGATCTCTCAGTTTGTGAGTTCGAGCCCTGCATCAGGCTCTGTGCTGAGCATGGACCCTGTTTGGGATTCTCTCCCCCCCCACTTTCTTTCTCTTTTCCTCCTCCCCTGCTCATTCTCTCTCTCTCTCTCCCTTCTCTCTCTCACTCTCAAACATAAATAAACTTAAAAATAATCATAATAAACTCTGGACAAACACTTCCTTCACCTGATAAAACACCGTAACCCCAAACCAACATCTTGCTTCTTGTGAATCCTCCGGAGGCGCAGCCTGGGAAGCCAGGAGCAGGACAGGACTGTCCCCACCGCGGCCCCGGGGTCACGGCCTGCGCACTCACGGGCGAGAAAGGAGTAACGTCAGAGCCGCTGGGAGACGGGAATCATCAGTATCTGCAGGTGATTGTGTTCAGCACCGAAGAGCAGGCAGCTCTGGAACAATGCACGAAGCCGGGGGGACGCCGTCCAGCCCCCGCCACCCGCACAGTGGCCAGGCGCGCAGGCGGTGCAGGAAAGAGCCGGGCCCCGAAATGATGGTTACAAAAATTGTAAAATAGTTGGAAATCAGTAAGAAATACACCAGATTCACACCGGAGGGCTTCAGATGCAGCCGCAGGTCAGAGGAAGGTCTCCAACCACGGCAAGGCCCAGCCCCCCAGGCTGACGTGAGAACACGATCACATCAGTCCCCTTAATAAATCCATCGTGATATGGATTTTGTGCTTTTAAAAGCTAATGAATCTCATGTTTTAATATTTTTTAATGTCTGTTTATTTTTGAGAGAGACCGAGAGACAGAGACAGAGAGAGAGAGAGACAGAGACAGAGAGAGACAGAGCGTGAGCAGGGGAGGGGCAGAGAGCGAGAAGGACAATGAATCCGAAGCAGGTTCCAGGCTCCAAGCTGTCAGCACAGAGCCCTACGTGGGGCTCGAACCCACAAACTGTGAGATCATGACCTGAGCCGAAGCCAGACGCTTAACCGACTGAGCCACCCAGGCGCCCCGAACAGGAGTTATTTTTAAGTTGAAGAAACCAATTCTAAAGTTCATATGGAAAACTGAATAAGCAGAAACAACCAAGAGCATTGTGGGAAAAAAGACGGCTGTGTGAATAAGGGTTCGGTTTGCTTGCACACAAGAGGTGGGGGCCGGGCTCTCTGTCTTGTGAGAGACGTGGTGAGTGAGGCAGGCGGCCCGGGGCTGTGGGGACTCCACAGTGTCCCAGACTCGTGACGACCGGTCCCTCTCTCTGCCCCATTCCCCCGTCATGTGGTGTCTCTTCCAAGTTTGCCCGGCAGCCCAAGAGGGCTGCTGGAGCTCCAGGCATCACACCCACATCCCAGGCAACTGGAAGGAGAAAGAAGGGAGAAGCATCTATGCCACCCACTACAGGGCAAGTCTCCGGAAGTGCCACACCTCACGTCCTCCCCCCTCTCAGCGCCAGAACCTGGTCCCTGGGGCCACGCCTCCCTGCGATGGAGCTGGGCAATGCAGAGGCTCAGTGCTTTGTTGCCTCAAATAAACTCAGGCTACAAAGAAGGAAGAGAGAAGGTCATGGGCGTTGGGGTGGGCTCCTGCCGTCTCTGCCGAAGCGACAAGGAGGGACCAGCCCCGCGGGCATGAGCACATGTGACGCTGCACAAGAGTGAGTGGGTGGCGGGACGGCCCAGAATAAACGGCCCAGAATAAGCCCCGAAAGAGACTCACACACACACGAGAGGGCGCAGAGGAGGCACGGATGGGACTCCACGTCAGGGAGAAAAGACGGACCCTCCGGAGCCCGTCCAGACCGCGAAGGTGGGCGGCCACCTGGAAAGAAGTCAGTCTCACACCTCACCCCGAAGTAAATCCCAAACAGGCCGGGTGTCAAGCTAAAAGATAAAACCACAAAGGCTAGGAAAAAACGTGGAAGAAACTTCTTTATAAGCCTGAGGCGAGACGTTCCTAAGCGTGCCGCAAAGTACGGAACACAAACAGAATGTTCTAAAAATCGGAATACATGAAGTGAAACTTCTGCACAACAACCCATCTGAAGCAATCAAGGTCTGCTGTTTGGCGACATGGAGAAGCGGCGTGCAAACTATCAATGGAGACAGAGGGCTCCGATCCTTCATATATAAAAAGCTCCAACAAATCAATAAAAAAGGTTCCCGTCTCAGTACAAAGAAATGAAAACGCCAAGGACATGAAGGGAGAGTCCACGTGAAAGGACAGCGGATGCTCGTGGGCGGGCGTGTGAGAGGACGGTCAGCCTCACCGTTGGTGACGGACAGGCTCCTGAGGCTCTGATGATCAGGAGGATTGCGCGTTCACCTCTGTGACCGGCGACCGCTTTGTTACACGTGGCCACGGCGTGGTGAGGACCCAGCCTGGCCCATCATCACAGGTGCCAACGCAGCGTTTGACGCAGCGTCCCTACTTCCAGAGAGGCACCCGCCCACCGGGTCCACATCGGCGGGACAGCCCGGGCCCTGGGCTGGCCAGACGAAAACCCAAAGTGCCCATCCGTGGACGGCACAGAGCACACACTGGAATATTCCACGGGCAACGGAAGGAGTGAGGAAGGGGCGTCCCGGGGCCCGCCCAGGGGCACACAGAGCAGGACGGCCAGGGAGGTGGGTGCTGACCACGCACAGGACGCCGGCCTCCTGGCGCTGTGGGCCCTGGCCGGTCTGAGCTACAGGCAGCGGTGGGGAGGGGGTGAATGCGGGCTCGGGTCTTGTCAACCTCAGCCACCTGCTCCAGGTCGGGGCGCAGGTGGGGGGAGATGGGGATGGACAAGGTTCCTTATTCATTCACTGAACGCTGCCGCACTGGCCCCAGGGCTCAGCCCTGACCTCGGAGGCCCACGGGACGAGGACACTGTGGTCGGGCAATGACCGTCCTTTGTGACAAAGCCATATGTCCTGGAGAGGGCCGGACTCCAAGAAGGGGGACCTCTCGGGCTGGGGAGGGAGGCCCAAGGAGCTGGCGGCCCTTTTTCCTTCCAGCAAAGGAACTCCCAGCGCCGCTGTGACTCCACCCAGAGATGGGGCGGGGCCAGGAGGCAGCCAGCCCCTCCCCCCCCACTCCCAGTGACTCCTCAGAATCTCATTTGCATGGCCATTCATCCTCTCCCAGCCTTCCCAGCCACCCCCAGACTGGGGCCGGGTCCCCCTGCCAGCACCCCCCCCCCAAGCACTCTGCCCCTCCGTGGAGGGCAGGACAATGGTGGGGGGGAGGGGGGAAGGGGTCTGGCTGGCCTGGCCTGGCGGGTGGGAACCATTGTGTGTGAGGCCCTGAGTGTTTGCATTGCCAGTTGCTGAATGGGGCACAAGCATCCCAAGAATGCTGCCTGAGCCCACTGAGGGCTGCGCTCTGCGCACTTGGCCGGTGGCATACCCCTGCCGAGCTCCCGAGTCTTCCTGTCACTCGCACCTGTCAGGTTAGAAAGTGGAGAGGGATGAGATGGAGCGTTTAGGCAGCAGATAGGAGTGACCCAGGACAGTGGTACAGGTTGTGCACTGCACAACACCGGGGCGTGCCATTCACCTGAGTAGCCACAACCACCCGTGACCCTGCAGTCTCCCAGTGGTCCCCGAACCAAGCAGGATAGGGGGTCTCTCAGCTCGAGGTGGGAAGAGGCTCAGAGGAGATGGGGCAGGAGCAGAAGGGCTGGGAGCCACTGGGTCCCAGACACAGTGGGGAGTGAATCCCGCAGACCAAGGGGTGGCTGCGGGCTTCCCCTGCTTCCTGTGTGCGGAATGAGAGTGGGTACCTGCTCCCAGGGAACGGGAGGTGAGTGGGAGTCAGTGCCCCAGAGACTGCAGCCAGTCTGGTTGGCATTGTTCCTGGGGGTACAGGTCCTAGGCTGTGCTTTCGGAGCAGGGAGGTGCCCCTGGCAGAGGGAACTGTGGGGGCAAAGGCCGGGAGGCATGAACAGGCGTGGGGCACCATGGCAGGGAAGTGGGGCGCCACCGGGACAGGGGCTCCCATCAGGCCTGGGTCCCTGGGAGGCCTGAGCTGGGGGCGGGTGGCTCCTCCTTCCTTCCTGCGCGAGCCAGCGGCTGGGCCCCGGCCAGCTCCCCTGGGGACCACGCGGAGAGGGATGGAAACCCGCGCCCGCTCCAGCGGGACAAACAGGGGGGACACGGCCCTCTCTGCCACGCACTTGCTGTATGATCCTGGGCCCCTGGCTCCCGGCTCCCTGCCTCAGTTCCTCGCATGGGAAGTGGGTCCAGGCCTCAGGCAGGACTTGGACTCCGCCTCTGTCAAGTTGTCCGAGACTGTTCCCATCCGCCTTGGGACAGGCTTCCTGGAGGAGGCGGCGCTGGGAGTGAGAACATGGCCACAGGCAAGTGGGCCAGGGCCCCGGTGGTGCCGGAAGGCCACGCGTTCATGGGGAGGAGGGGAAACTGAGGCGCAGAGGGCACACGGAGTGAGGTAGGGAGGATGGGGCGCAGTCCTCAGCAGGGGGGCAGCGAGGGCAGCCGGCCGGAGGAGAACACGGGCCCTGACCACCAGGCTTACCCGGCTGTCTGGGGGTACGTGGCTGGGGCTGCGGGGGGGCTGGGGAGCCTCTCCCCCACCTCTGCCCCCGTGTGACTCTGACGGGGGGCGAGCCCGGCCGAGCTGTCTGCTGGTGGAGCCCGTGTGCCCGCGCAGGAAGCCCCCTCTCCACCCCCCCACCCCGGCCAGGCCCCCAGGCCCGGGAGCAGGGTGCCGGCCTCCCGCACCTGCTCTAGGATGCCGCGGCCTCTCAGGGCTCCCCTCCCGCGGGAAGCGAGGTGGCAGAGCAGGTGGTGGACACTAGTCAGCCCTGACCTGTGTCAGCGGCAGGCGCGAGGGCCGCTCGGGGATGGAGGGGGCGCCTGAGGACAGAACCGGGGATGCGGGGCTGGAGGGGCTGCATCTGGGGCACCGGGACTCCCAGGTCAGGACAGAGGGCGGCGCCCGCACCACACGCTCCCCCGGTGCCTAGGTGGGCCCCTCCTGAGGCGGTGCTGCTGGGGACCTGTCCCCCGTTTCGGGCAGGGCCCAAGTGCCAGTTGGGGCAGACAGGAAGCAGGTCCCAGCCCGGCCCAGCTCCTGGGCTGCTGCTGGGTCAGCCCAGGCGGAGGGGTGGAGGGGCGGGAGGGGCCGGGGCCCCGGACCTGGGCGGGAGGGCTGCTCATCTGGACAGAGTCACCGGCGTGGCCCCGCACAGGACCTGCTCCGCCGCCTGTCCCCAGGCCTGGTCCAGCCTTGGCCTGACTCCAGGGACAGATGCCTCTGGCCTTTTGGGCTGGGCCCCGCCTTCCCCACACCTACGGCCTGTGTTTCGGAAAAGGGGTCTGAGTCGGGGTGTCCTCTTTGCAATGAGAGACCTGGGTTCAAACCCGGGCCCTTGGGCACCTCCGGGGACGGGGCAGTGCCCGGGGAGGGCGCCCCCGCCGCCCTCCTTTCGTTTTTTAAGTCGAGGTGAAATTCACATAACAGAGAAGTGGCCACTTTATTCATGTACTTAAGATTTTATTTATTTAAAAATTTTCTCACGTTTATTTTTGAGAGAGAGAGAGAGACAGAGGGTGAGCAGGGGAGAGGCAGAGAGAGACAGACAGACACACAGAATCTGAAGCAGCTCCAGGCTCAGAGCGGTCAGCACAGAGCCTGATGCGGGGCTCGAACTCACCAACTATGAGATCGTGACCTGAGTGGAAGTTGGACGCTTAACCTACTGAGCCCCCCGGGCGCCTCAAGATTTTATTTTTAAGTAATGTCTGCACCCAACATGGGGCTTGAACTTGTGACCATGAGATCAAGAGCCTCATGCTTTCCCCCCGGGCCTGCCGGGTGCCCCAAAAGCAGCCGATGTCAAGTGAGTAATTCCCTCACGGTGCAGCTCCCTCCCCGGCCTCCCTGTGCACAGGGCTCCCTGTCCCGCAGCCCCTGGCCACCACCCTCGCCAACGTCCCTGCAGTCCCCACGGACCTCCCTCCTGGCCCCTCTCACATCCACGGTCCTGCTGCCCGAGCCCCTCACGTCAGGCTCTCCAAGGAGCGCACCCTGTTCCCGGTTCCCGGCACCTCTGTGGCCTTCATTGTTCCTTCTTGATACGTGCATTCATGCCTCGGGCAGAGCTCGGCCGCCCCAAGGGGTCAGCTGGGGCCTCGCTGAGGCCCACCGGCTCGGCCCGGCAGGGGGAGGAGACGCCCGCCCCCTCGGCCGCTGACCCGGGCGTCCGGTGAGGACGCTGCGAGGCCACAGCGGCGTCTCTCCTTGGTCAGTCCTGAAAGGTCTTCGGCACAGAGAACAGAGAGTGCCTGCAGGACCTGCTCGAGGCCCAGCGCTGGCCTGGAGGCAGGGAGACTCAGAGCCCGTGTTCCAGAAAGAACCGAGGCCGCCGAGGGTCTGGGGCAGGCCGCCCAGGACTCGGGCCAAGTCTTCCCCGGGAGGCGAGTGGAGACGCAGCCCTCGTGTGCCAGGCTCCTCTGGGCCAGGGGAGCCCCAGATATGCACGAGGGACCCCAAGCCCCGGCTCTCCCCCTCCCTGTGGTCACGGGGACTCGCAAAGGCTCAGAGCCCTCCCCCCAGAAAACCTGCCGCAGCTCGAATCCGTGTACCCGCCTCCAGTGTCCTCGGAGCCTCCGAGGGCCTCTGCCCCTCCCCTGCAGTGGGACTCGGTTTCCCCGTCTTTAAATGAACCTACCTCGAAGGTTTGTGGTGACGACAAACTAAAAGAAACCAGAGTGGAGGCTCCTGGCCGGCTCAGGACACGAGTTCAAGCCCCGTGTGGGGCGTAGGGTTTACTTAAAAAAAAAAAGAAAAGAAAGTAAAGAAAAAAGCCAGAGGCCCCCACCAGGAGGCCTGCATCTTACCCCATGGTCAGCACGTGGCTTTGGCCGACGCCTGGCCACCGCCTCCCTCCCTCCGTGGACTGGGCCTGTGGACACGGGCAGGGGTGGGGTGGCCCCTCCCCGCCCCTCCCTGCCCCTCCCCTTCGGAGCTCGGTGGCGGCCCCCATGGCCACTGACGCTGGGGCCTCTATTTGAGCTGCTCCTGGGGAGGAGCTCGGGGCTCAGCCCCTGCCCGCCCCCCCCCATGCCCCGCTGACCTCGGAGGGGCCCTTGCGGACCCCCCAGCCGCAGAGGCAGCTTCTCCTCGCCCCTCCCTGTGCTGGAGCTCCAGACATTTCTCGCGGCAGGGACGCCACACCCTGTCCCCATCTGCGTTAAAGTCCCCCAGAGGCCCCAGGGGTGGGAGAGGGGGACACGGGTGTCAGGGGCCCTGGCTGGCCTTGCTGAGGAGAGACTCAGAACCCACTCATGGCGGAGCGGCTGGGGGGCCAAGTCCTAAGGAGCATGACTGTGGCCGTGAGAGCTGGTCTCTCCCTGCTGGACTCGCTCCCTGGGGCCCCGCTGCTGACCCGGGGCAGAGCCTGGAGCCCCAAGCCCCGGGGGGTCTCTGGGTCTGGGGTTCAGGCTGGGTCCACAAATCACCTGGTTTTGTAAGATGGTGCCCGCCACGGGCCACAGGCCACGGGCCAGGGACAGGAGCAGAACCCCCGCTGTCCCTCCACCCCGTTCCCGGTGCGTGCAGGCTGCGCTGGGGGCTTGGCGCTGTGCCTCCCCCAACACGAAGAGCATTTCCCACATTGCTGGAACTTTCCACAGACACACGACTTTTGACAGCTGCACGTTGCTGGATTCACCCTCCGAGCGACGGTCTTCCTCGCTGGCCTCCCCGTGGGTCTGGGCCGTTTCCGGCTTCTCCCCGGGTGAATAAGACCCAGGGGGGGGGGCGACTTCCTGGGTCTCACGTTATTCCCTCGGGATCCACTCCCGGAAGGACAACCACTGGCTCAAACCACGAACACCTCACACTCATCACTGCACATGGTGTCACAATAGGTCGAGATTCCGTCTGGGGTGGGGACGGCCATCTGCCGAGCGGTCTCCTGTCCAGAGGCCCCCGCCCCTGCCCCACATCCCGGGCCCAGGAGCACTGCGCTCGGCTGTCCAGGATTTCATTTATGGGGCCTGACTCGACCCGTCACCCAGTTCTAAGTAATTCCCACGGTGTGGACGTCAGGGCCAGGTTTCCGCTTCGGGGCGATGGCGGAGAGTCCCCGGAACCTGCCGACCCCCCCGGGGTGTGCTGACGTGGCCCCGGGACCCCCTGCATGGGGCTCCACAGATGCAGCTGCTCTTGTTGGAGAGAGGCGGGCTGGGGTCAAGGCCAGGCCACCAGACCTGGAAGCAGAGACCTGCCACTGGCCCCCCGAGGTCACCTTGCGCTGGCACCTTCCCCGCTGGGCCTCAGTTTCCCATGCACAGCTCCAGCTGCAAGCCGGGTGGGCCACATGATTAGGGGTTGGGGAGAGGGGCCCGCACCACAGCCAGGCCACAGAGAGCCCCGAGAGCCAACTGGGGACCCTGGGCTTCATCTGGGGTGTGGAGTGGGCGCCAGTCCCAATGCTGTGGGCTGCCGAAAGCCACACACGCCAGGTTCCCAGTGCCGGGACCCTGAGCCTGAGAGCTGGCTCAGCGGTGTGGGGGTGGACAGAGACATTAACAAGTCATCATTTCCTGCCCGTTTTAAACATTCTGTGAGACCCTTTGACCCAGCCCTTTCCTTTCTCCCTGGGCCTCCAGCGCCCCATGGATTTTCCTGTTTACCGCACTGGTTCCCGAAAGAATTGTCAGACACCATTTTCAGCCTCAGGCTCCCAGGTCTTATGGGGATGGACCTGCCGAGGCAGGGCCCACACCCCACAGCCAGGCCTGACTCCTGGCCACACTGTCCCCTCCTCCAACCCTGTCTCTCCTGCAGGAAGTGGTCGAACCACAGCAGAGGAGAGGCCCTCCTCGGGGGGCTCGGAGCCCCCCCACCTCTGGTCAAGGGCCCCCTGCTGAGCAGAAACAGGCAGCCTACTGTGGCTCTGGGAGGCCTAAACCCAGCACCCAGAGCCAGGTGCAAGGCGTGGCTCAGGGCCTGCTCAGTGAGGGACCTCCAAGTCTGAACGTAAGCTCAGGGTCTCAGAGTCTGGAATCCAATCCTAATAAACACATTTTCAAGGGTCAGTTTGGCTTGGGAGAAGGGTGGTGGCCCCCACCTTCCAAACTCCAGGAAGGGCCCTGACTGGGGGACAGTGTTGGAGCCTTGTCACCTGGTGTCTCCAGGCTCCGGGGAGGGCTCCATGCAATAGTATAAAGAAACTGTAAAGTGTCAGCCTTCCTTTGTGAATTACTGATGCTCTCGGCAGGCTCGGGCTGAAGCTTCCGAGGGTCCAGGCAGCGCAGACAGCCAGGCTGGAAGGGTCCCAAGTCTTCGTCACATCCTGGGTTCTCAGTCCAGGCCACCTTCTTCAATCCTCGGCCAACCCCATGGTACCAGGGCGGTAGGAGGGAAGATTCCCAATTTCCAGAAAGGTGAGGTGCTCCATCCGTGGTCACAAAGTCGGTGCGTGGCAGAATAAAGCCTCAAACCCGGGCCCTCTGCCAGGGAGGGAGGGGGCAGTCCTAGGGGGACATTTCCTGTCCTGGGAGGTCTGGCCTTCCCGGGATGGGGCAGGATGCAGGGGACAGGGGTGCAAGGAACCCCCTGCGGACAGCTAGCTGAGGAGCCTGGGACCAGGTGAGGCTGGGACCTAAGCGTGAGACGCCCCCCAGGCGAGGCCCCTGATGGCATCCCACCCCCTCGGTCCAGCGAGGGCAGGGCTGCCCTAACCCGTAGGCACCACACTAACCCGCCAGGGGTCCCACCGCGGCAGGGTCTGAGCCGCCCTCTGCTGTCATCTGCCCCAGCTCTCTGCAGAGGTGTCGCTGACCCGCTTTACAGAGGAGAAGGGGGCACAGGAGCAGCAGGGATGTGTAGAGCCAGGGGAGAGCGCAGGGGCCAGGCTGGCAGGTGGCTCCTGGCCGGCTCCCAGGCAGGGCAGCGTCCGGCAGCCTTGAGGGGACCCGCCGCAGCTCGGCTGCCACGGTGGGAACTTTCTTCTGAGAGCAAACAGAACCTGTGGCTTGGCTGGGGGCCGACGGGGGCCTCTGATTCCTGCCGTGAGGCTCTGAGGTCCCCCAAGCCCCTCGTGCGGAAACACCTGCTCAGCCCGGGGACGGCGGCGGGCACAGATCAGCGTGTGGGGGCAAGCGGGGCCGGGCCGCTTCCCCGGCGGAGCTGACACCCGCCCCCAACCAGCTGCCTGGCCCAACAGCCCCGCTCAGCTCAGGGTGAGGAAGTGTGCAGGGGGCGGGCAGAGAGTCCCCGTCTGGAGGGGGGGTGCCCACCGCCGGGTCGGGGGCCCCGGGGAGCAGGTGGGTGGGCTCAGCGGCCCAGGGTCCTGCTGGCCACGGGGCCTTCCTCAGGCCAGGGTGGCCGTGGCCCGAATCCAGTGAGGGTGGCACGTGGGCCTCACGGAGGAGCTGCCGGGGGCCGTTCTCACGCCAGCTGGACGGGCAGGCAGCAACTTGCTGAGGCCAGGGCGCTGCTGGGGAGGCCTGAGGAGGGAGACGGCTCCCTGGCCATGCTGAGTGCCGTCCTCTCCTCCTTGGGCTCCATTTTTCGTGGACTTGCAGGTGGGACAGCCTCACCCCTGCCTCCAGCAGGGCCATTGTGAATAAAAGGAGGAGATGAGTGTTTCATTGCTTTGTAAACAGTGTGTTCCTAAAAGAGATAACTGGGGTTGTTAATAACACCTTCAGGCCTGGCTGGATCCAGGGCACCAGTGATGGCACCTGGACATTGTTTATGTCTGTCTCTGGGCTCCGCAGGTTCCACTCCCCACAGTACAGCCAAGACTGTGTGCCCCCCCCCCCCCCAGCTCAGCGACGCTGCTGGCAGATGGACTGTCCTGGCTGGCCCAGGCCACATGCCAGCCCTTGGGTCTGGAAGGCCTGACGCAGGGACAGAGGGTTGGAGCAGTGGTGGATCCCCAGACACCAGAGCTGTCCGCCGAAGGTGCTGACCGTGAGCCAGACCTAGACGCACTGACCATCCACTCGGCCCCTGTTATCCCTCCTAGGTCCCAGGAGTGAGTCCATTCTCCAGCTGAGGTGCCTGAGGCACAGAGCAGGAAAGTCAGCAGCCTGGCTTGCTCGATGCAGCCAAGTGGAGACACAGATCAGGGGTCCTGACCCCAAAGCCTGAGCGACACCCCCGAGTCCTCCCTTGGGCTTGAGGGGTGATTCTGGAAGCGGCTGGATTGGAAGTCCTCCTCACCACAGCCCGGGGCTGACGCCCCCGCCGCCCCTCCTGTTTGGGGTCGACATTTGAGGCAAAGCGTCTCGACCTGTGGTCTTCACAGGGCACTGGGAAGAGCAGAACTCCGTGGGACAAAGTAGAGCCTGTTTGTTCTGCAGACGGTCTTCCCGGGGGGCAACTGGCACATGTCGTGGGAAACAAGTTCTGGGTAAACGTGAGCGCACATTCAGAGCCCGGGAACGGTTCACTAGAGGGCCGGGGCCCTCGACTCCCGTGGGCTCCCCTGCGGCACAGCCCAGGGCCCGGGCCGAGGCTCTCAGGAGGCTTCCCTCAGGCTCCCGGGTGCCAGGCTGCGCCGGAGATGCTGGAACAGAGGACCGGAGGCTGAGGGAAGGGCAGGAGGCTGGTAAATCCCAGGCTCCCCCAGCCCTGCGCCACTCCAGCCCGGCCGAGCAAGCCGTGTGCCTGGGGCCGGCTCCTGACAGCACGGAGGCCCAGGGGAGCCCCAAACACCGTCCGAGGAAAACGTCCCAGCCCGCACCCCAGCCACCCGGCCCCAGGGACTGAGCACGGCCACTGCCAGCCCCGGGGTCTCCTCCAGCTGGACCAAGGACGTTCCGAGAGACTCAGGGACTCTGGAACATGGCCCATCTGTATCCATTTGCTCCCTCTCACCACCGTTGGGGGGGGTCCTGGCCCACCCAGAACCCAGAGGCTTTTTGACCTCAAGACACTGAGGACCTGGGCGGCAGGGATGAGCTCCAGACAGGAGATGGGCAGAAGCCGCATGCTGGCTCAGCAGGCCGCCCGCTCGGCCACTCGCTGAGCGTCTGTCCACGCGATGCCCGCTGCTCCAGCCGCCCGGGCAGACTGCCTCCCCGGCCGCAGCCCTCAAGAGTGGGTCCCAACCCAGTGGGGGAGACGGTGTGTGTGAAAAATTATGGAAATGGCCACAATTCTCCCCACAATGGCGGGCGCAGCAGTTGGGTGGTGTGTGTAGGGAAGGCTCGTGAGGAGGGCACTGTGGGGGTGGGCAGGGCTCCCCAGGCGCACCTGCACCCCTGACGCAGGCCCGGGGGGTCCGACACTGTCCCCCGGGGCTCCGGCAGCACACGGAAGAGCCCGCTTCGCTGAGGACAAGGCCTCTGCGGGGGGTTGTGGGCGATGGAACTCTC